>JZKD02S0222552.1:1076367-1102641 GCA_000966675.3 Picea glauca
AGCATGGAGGGTCATTTGCCGATGATCGATTGTGAGAAACTCTCTTGTAAAATCTCTCTGTAATCTTTTTCTTTGCATTAATAAACTGCTCCAAGTGGCCGTGTTGGTTGGGGCCATGGATGTTTCCTTGCAGGGGTTTTACCACGTGAAAACATCGGTGTGTTGATATTTGATTTGGTTATGTGAGTGGTTACTGAAGGTGTTCGTCCTTTGTTGGAATACATGTGTTGTCGAACAGGGATTGACTTGAGGATAGGGTCCTTGTAGGACCAAAAGTGATCCAAGAAATGGAATAATAAATGCAAACGATAAGAAAAAGGATGAAAGAAGTGCAAGATCGACAAAAGAGTTTTGTTGATTCACATCGTGTTTACCACAATTATGAAGTTGGAAACCGAGTTTTCTTGCGGGTGAAACTGCATAAGAGTTCGATCAAGTTTGGAAGGGGTGTTAAACTCTCTCCTAGGTTTGTGGGACATTTCGAAGTTGTGTAAAAGAAGGGACCCGTGGCCTATCGATTAGCCTTGCTTGAATCTTTGAGGCATATGGACGATGTTTTTTCATGTATCTGTTTTGAGACATTATGTTAGTGATCGTACACATGTTATTAACATGATTTATTTGTAGGTGTCAGACAAGGGTGCACTCACGGTAGAGCCAATCCACATTCTGGACCATCGCATTCAACAGCTACGACGTCGAACGGTCAATCAGCTCAAGAACCAGTGGGACATTTTTAGTCCACAATTAGCTACCTGGGAGGATGCATATGGTATGCGTCAACATTTTCCTTACTTGTTTGTTATATTAGACATATATATCTTGTCATATACTTTTATTACTGCATTTTATATACTGTATAACTTCGGGACGAAGTTTAAGACAAGAGTGAGTGTATGTAACATCATGCTCTTGCGATCACCTGTTATCGACTTATCTTTGAGGACACTTACATCCATGTGATCCAGTTATAGTACATGGTTATTTTTTCTCTTATGAATTTTATTATGATGTTGGTTTTGATTTAAAGTTAATTGATATATATGTATTGGCAGATGCTATTGACGATTTTTCCCTAAGTGTGCAAGACACTTGACAAATTGTGGGTGCCGATGGAATCAGTGGACCTCCTTGGAATCCAGACTGAATCAGGGAGTGGATTGTATTGGTTTGAGTATTTTATTTATGCATATGTGACATATGATCGATTATAGTATGATTTTGTATATGGTTCAAT
The DNA here is from genome assembly GCA_000966675.3 of Picea glauca. Lineage (NCBI taxonomy): Eukaryota > Viridiplantae > Streptophyta > Pinopsida > Pinales > Pinaceae > Picea > Picea glauca. The sequence goes on from JZKD02S0222552.1 coordinate 1,077,605, forward strand.
GACAGTGTATCGTTGATAGATGCAGACAAATGAATGCTTGCTAATCTAACTCACATAAGGAGTAAAGGGGCCATGCATATAAACCATATATTGAGGGAGATGTGTGGCAACTTCCCTATCACAGCCTACTAGAACCCCCATCGGGGCTTGAATTAGAGGTTAATGACTAGCTAGCTCAAGAGGTCCATGATGTCTTGAGGGAAGACTGAGAATGTCGCTCATGAATATTCTAAGAAGTGCAAAATAAGGTGGGGTCCTTATTCCTTAGAAGCCCTAAGTCTCTCACAAGGTTTCCCAAATGGAGTGCTGACTCCAAGGGTTGGACAACTACCAAAGCCAGTAAAAAGGCGCGTGGCACTCTTGGAGAATGGAGTTGCATCTTGAAGGGAACGTCGCGTAAGTAAAATTTGACTGACAAATCTAGGTGGCCTAGAAAACCTTGAGAGATTAATTAAACATTGTAAAATATTTAAGCATTTTCGGATTTAATGAATTAATTAAGGATTGAAATTATTAATTGTAAATCGCTAGTGAGAGTCTAAGCCTATTAAAAAATTAAGCCCGAGTCTAAATTCTTGTAAGGAGACTAAACTAATTTATTAACCAAATCAAAATAGGAATGAGGTAAATCAATTTAAGAAATTAAAAAAAATGAAATAAGTCTAAAGAATTAATATAATACACATGTGTGCAAGAAATTGTAAAAAGGGGGTTTTTAATTAAGAAAGAAATAAACATGGAGGAATGTGTACGCATAGAAAGATATCTAGAGTCTAGTTAACACTAGTCTAACTAGAAGAAGACTCATATTTTAAATCAACTCATGTTTAGTAATGTGTCAGTCATTAAATGAGAATATGGTGGGATAAAGAGACAACTAGGAGTGATTTAAGGAGCGTTTTTAGGAAAGGTGAGGGAAATTGTCTTTAATTAAAATAAAATGTGGAATTACTTGTGCGACTAGGGAGAGGGTGACAACTATAAGGGGGAAATAATTCTAATTTATTTTATTAAAAAGAGAATTAGTTGTGCAAGTGGTGATGTGTCATTAAGGAAAATGCTACAAAGAAAAAGGTCTACAGGGAAAAGGGATCACATTGGTTATGGGTAAAGTTATGCTGCATAATTTTTGACTGGTTTTACTTGTGAGAGTTGGGATACCTAGCTTGAGAGAGAGTGGTGGATCTACCTTGAGGAAAGCTCAGAGCTAGAGTATTTTTTTGGTTTGTGTGTGTGGCTCATTTGTGGTTTGAGGGTCTAAGGGAGAAGAAGATTACCCGTAGCGTTGGCTGGGAGGTATCGGTGAAGTCTCAACGATTAACAAAAGAAAGATCGAAAGGAGTGCCACTGCGGAAAAACATCTTCGATTTTGTGGTCATCGGTTATGGTATTCTTCTTGAGGTTTATAATTGTAATAATATTAATTTGTAAATAAGTTTTCAAATTTTTCATGAAGTGTGATTGAAAATTGGAGGTCGAGTTGTTATGAATCCTTGATAAGTTCATTGTTTGAGTTGAAATTGATATTCCTGTTTTGCAACCAAGTAATGGATTTGCATTAGCTTCCTTCTATTTTTATTTTTATTTTTGTACTGATCATGACCTTTGACCACTACTTAAAGAATAACATTGTCTAGAATTGGATTTAGCTGTAGGTATGGCAATGCCAAATGTTTGCTGAATTTTTTTTAAATTTGAAACTTAAGCACTGACGAATTGCACAAATGGACAAGGATCTGCCCATGCGCCTTGTGTAATAAAAAACAAAAATCCTTTCTTTTCTCACAAAATGAATTCATGGCTTGCGAAACTAAAGAGACTATTCAATGCATATTCTGCCAATATAGTGGGTATCTCACTGATGGTCGCCTCAACGAAATCAATTTTCCCCACTGTGCACAATGCACACACACTTTCAGACATTCGAAGGCATCTTTACGCGAATCACCCACAACTCTGCCAGTTCAATCGCCACTGGGAAAATCACACACACACTTATAGCCATTTGAATTCCCATTTTTCCCTAGAATTCCACACCCTAGCGAGATCAATTCGCCCTACTGTTCAAATCCCACACACACTTACAGTCATTCGAATTCCTCCTTTGCTCCAGTGTGCCCTTCCCCATTTCTCTTCCATTGACAAATAACAGGCATGCATCAATGTGCCCTTCCTCTTTTCTCACTCCATGACGGAAATTCGGATTGCTAGTGCTCCCTCTCATCACTCGACCCTCTGACAGAAATCGGGCTCGCCTAGTGCGCCCTCTCATCACTCAATTCTTGAAAGAAATTCGGATTTCTAGTGCGCCCTCTCATCACTCAATTCTTGAATGAAATTGGGCTTCTCAGTGTGCCTTCCTCTTATTTCTTGTGTGAGAATGCTTCCATGTAACTGCCATTGGCATGTTTACCTCGATTTTTAATTACGGTTCCTTCTCTAGTGAATTTCCTTCAGATATCATTTCCAGTGATGTTAAATGAGCTTTATCCTGTAGTGAATCTCTATTGTAGTGTATTTCCTTTCAAGGTTTCGCTTCCATTGAATTAAGATGAGCTCTCCCAATAGTTGATTCACCTTATAAATTTTTACCTAGATGTAAATTAATGTCAATCCCTTATAATGCCCAAATTTCTCTGATGTGATAGTTCCTTTTGTTAAATATAATGTAACCTCAACAGTTTGACTGTACACTGCTAGTTGTCCTGGCCAGATGTACTATCATTTTTTGATTTGCTTGAGCCTATTTAGCTCATCTAGTTTCCCTTTTCTATTGTACTCTTTCACTTGCATTCCTAATCTACTGAATTCTATTCTTGCTCTGCTCTTTCTCTTTATTATTTGCTTCACATTTTATCATGGTATCAGAGCTTCAACTGTAAGCCTCTTCACATAGTCTGGGGAGCAATCCAATCCTCAACAACGCAGAGCTTACACTGTGAACAAGAGCATAGTACGCGAGATTCTTCACAAAGCCTGGAGAGAAATCCGTAGTTCGCCATCCGCTCAAAATATCATCGCAGAAAGAACACATGAGGAAGTAGAGCACAATACGCTCAAAAGATTGAGGAGTCAGAGTTGCAAGAGGCAAAAACATTTGAAGAATTCAAAGAAATTCTTTCAGATTCGCAAAAGACTGTTGTAGAATGCAGAAACATTTAAAGATCTCGTGAAATTCTTTCAAATTTGTGAAAGATTGTTGCAGAGGGCAGAAACATTTAAAGAATTCATGAAATTCTTTCAAATTCGTGAAAGATTCACGAATTTCTTGCTTCAGGAGAAACTCTTTGCAGAAGTAGAAAAGAACATGCTAAAGAAGCAAAGGAAAAGCAGACGTTGCCGTAAGATCAGTTCTGCTAACAGATCTGAGGCATTAATCAAGTTCAGAAAGAATGAGGAGCGCACAGAAAAGGAAAAAGATTTTCAGCCATCATATTTAGCGTAGAGGACCGATAGCCGTCGGATCTGTGAGAAAGTGTACGAGGTTTAGTCCTCTGAAGAACACAGGAGAAAAGCCGAAATCGTGGGGAAATTTTGGCATTTTGGACACTGAGAATTGGAGTAGAGAGGGGTCATGAAGTTGCTGCCTCGCAAACTCCCGATTCGCGAAATCCCGAAGGAATCCAGATCGTTGGATCTAGAGCGTAGTGGCCTGAGAGCCGCTGAATCACAGAAGTGCGCAGAAGAGATTTGAAGCTGTCCAATCTTATGTGGATAACCGATATCCATCAGATCTAGGAGAAGCTACATGAGGATTAACCCTCACATATGCAAAGGTGAGGACTCGTCAAAGTCCCGAAAGGATCATGAGCCATCCATTTTGGAGGACAGGTGTTGAAGATCTATATCTACTGGGACTTCGGGTACCAGGAGATCAAGGAGGAAGGAGTTATGAGACAAGAAGTCCCGACTCTCGAAATTGTGAAAGAAGAAGTCATGATTGAATGAGCAGGGGAGATTTTGGCATTTCGCACATTGGGAGTCCAAAGGACCCAGGATTGTTGCAGCCAAACTCCCGAAGTCCCGAATCGTGAAATCCCGAAAAGGCGTTCGAGAGGGATAGGCGCCGGGATATTTCGGGTTTCGGCATATTGAGCGGCAGAGAACTGGAGGAGTGCCTGCATCATGAAGTCTCGAAACGTCGAAAGCATCGGAACCATCCAATGGGAGGACACATGGCAAGCGATCAAGATATCGGGAGATTCCCGAAGAGAGGTTGAAGGCCATTTCAGCATTCCAGGTATCGGGGATGCAAAGGACAAGAATTTGGGATTCTTGACCCACGAGATCCTGAAAGAACGTGAGTCGTCGGATGCAGGAGGATCACATTCGTTGATCCTAGTTAGGAGTGGAAGACCGACGTTTGGGTATTTCGGTGCTTCATTATTTTGGATACTGGAAGTTCAAAGGTGCAAGAGTTGTTGCAGCAGGGATCACGGGATCTCGAAACACAAAAACCCGAGGGAGTTTGAGATAATAGCACCGGGTCATGGAGCAGGAAGCCAGCTGTTTCAGCATTTCAGGATTCGACCTTTTGGCAGTCCCGAAGAGAAGGTGTCGGGGCACAGGGTGTTGAAGATCCCGAGGTCACGAAACACGACATGTGATCAAGAAGGAGGAAAACACACATATTTTCAGCATTTCGGGGACCGACATTTCGGTCATCCGATCATAGGAGGTAAGCGCCGTCAAAATTTCATCATTTTGGAGTTTGGGACTTGGAGAACATCGTGACCAAAATTCAAGAGTTGTGAAATATCGATATGCGAAATTCTGAAATAATCTGAGTCGTTGATCTCAAATCAACGAGGATCATTGATCCTTGAAGCTAATTCGACATTTCAATAATTCAGAGATTGGAGAATCGAGGAGTCAGAGGGGCTTGATATCAGGGTTCGTGAAGTCGCAAAACCCGAAATCCTGAACTGTGAAGTTCTGAGGTCACTACAAGAACTTAGAAGACCTTTTTTACACGCAGGAATCAGGTAAACATGAAATTTTTTCCAACAATTTCTTTTCTGTTTTGTTAAAATTCTTTAAAGATGGCCATGTCTAGCAATTTAGGACCAACTCGAGGTCCAATTCTTCTTGGAAATAATTATGAGTTTTGGTCTCTTCGAATGAGATCCTTCTTGCAAGCACAAGAGTGTTGGGATCCAGTGGATCTTGGTTATGTGGAACCAAATCCAGCAGACCTTGTCACCATGTCAAACCCACAGAGAAATGCTCAGGCAACATAGAGGAACAAAGAGAATAAAGCCAAATTTTGGATTCAAAATTCAGTGGATGACTCAATTTTCTCAAAAATCACAGGCGCTAGTACTTCAAAACAGGCATGGGACATCCTTAAATCAACCTACCAAGGAAATGATAGGGTCAAAACAGTCAAACTGCAGACCTTGAGGAAGCAATTCGAGACTTTAAGAATGACAGAGTTTGAAAATGTGGATCAGTTTATGACTAGAGTCATGGGAATCGTGAACTAGATCAGGTTGATTGGTGAAGCCATCCCTAATCAATGCATTTTTGAGAAAGTCCTCAAAAGTTTACCAAAGAAATTCAAAATGGTTGTTACAGCAATCCTTGAATCCAAGGATCTATCACATTTTTCAACAGATGAATTAATTGGTTCCCTGGTGACACATGAGACCAAACTGCATCTCACAGATGAGTCAATCATCAATGCCTTCAAAACTCAATTCTCCTTCAACAGAGGGAGTGGAAGACGAAGAGGCAGAGTTCACGAAGGATGAGGGAGTACTACAAGTAGCCAACACTCAAGTGGAGGCAATAGACAACAGAAACAAAATCAAAATTTCCAAGGTCACATACAACCGAGTCAGAATCAGAGTTTCCAACCTCAAAGAGGCAGAGGGAGAAGATCAAATTACAAATCAAGCATATAATGCTATTATTGAAAAAATTATGGGCACTATGAATTTGAATGCATGAAGAAGCAAACAGATCAACTCTCATGCATAGCACATGTGTCAAATTATATGGGAGAAACCTCAAGAGGTATGTTTCTCTCACGCCATAAGACTGAAGAACAACCTAAAGATCTCTAGTTGTTGGACAGTGGATGCAACAATCACATGATAGGTAACCAAGATTTACTTTCATGCATTGATTCTTCAGTCTTATCTGATATTACTCTTGGAAATGATTCCTTGGTCAAAGTTCAACGAAAAGGAACTGTACCTATTCTTACTAAACATAATGTAAGGAAAGACATAAACAATGTTTATCATGTTTCAGATCTGAAACATAATCTACTAAATGTAGGACAACTCATTGAATATGGGTATAAGGTACTTTTTAAGGGAGCATCCTGCAAGATATATGATAAAACCCCCAACAAAAAATTGATTTCTGAAATCCACATGACTCAGAATAGGATGTTTCCCCTTACCCTTAGAACTACAAACCTGATCCAACCATATGCACAAAGTGCATCCACCCCCAATGAAACTATGGCTTGGCATACAAGATTTGGACATCTACCCTTTCAGATTCTTAGTCTTCTATAGAAGCACTCCATGGTAAAAGGTCTCCCTATCTTCAAAGAGCAAAATTCCCCATGTGAGTCTTGCATACATGGAAAACATAAGAGAACTAGTTTTCCACAGTCCTCCACTCAAGCCAAACAACATCTCGAACTTGTTCACACTGACATATGTGGACCAATGCAAACAGAGTCAATAGGTGGTAGATTTTATTTTCTAACGTTTATTGATGACTTTAGCAGGAAAATCTAGATCTATTTTCTCAGACACAAGTCTGACACTTTTGAAAAATTCAAAGAATTCAAAGCAGAAGCTAAAAAACAGAGTGGCAAATATATAAAAGTGCTCAGGTATGATGGAGGAGGAGAATACAACTCCAACAAATTTGCAAATTTCTGAAAATCACAAGGCATTATCATGAAAACTAGAACCAGGTATACTCCACAATAGAATGGAGTGGCTGAAAAGAAAAACCAGACAATAATGAACATGGCAAGAAGCCTACTCAAAGAGAAATGCTTGTCAAATTTTTTTTGGGTTGAAGCAGTAGCATGCTCATATTATCTGTTGAATAGATCTCCAACCACAAGTCTAAATATGAAAGTCCCTCAAGAAGCATGGAGTGGGACAAAGCTAAATGTTGCGCATCTAAGGACATTCAGATGTATAGCATACACTTACATACCTTCTGAATTAAGGAAGAAATTGGATGATAGAAGTGAGAAATATATATTTACTAGATATAGTGAAACATTTAAAGCTTACAGACTTTACAATCTAATCTCAAAGAAACTAATTCTCAGAAGAGATGTAAAATTTCTGGAAAATCAACTTTGGAACGAATCTGAAAATCAGCAAATAGACAGTCAAAATCCATTGTTGCCCAGTTCTGAAAACACAGAAAATTCAAAACAACCAATACCTCAACCTGCTCGTCCAAGATTGCAGGTACAAGGACAGGCTGAAAACTCTCAGAATAACTCAACTTCCAGCAAAGACTCATCCTCTAAACTTCAAAATCAGAGAGCTCGAAGTTTGAGAGAAATCCATCAGCAGTTGGATGAAATTGAACATCACAACTTTTTTGCCTTAATGTCATGTCAACCTACATCTTTTAAAGAAGAAGCTAAGGAGCCACATTGGGTTCAGGCCATGAACCAAGAAATTGAATCCATTGAGAAGAACAAGACATGGGATTTTGTTGATTTTCCCAGACACAAGAAGAGTATTGGTGTCAAGTGGGTTTACAAAACTAAACTCAATGAAAAAGGGCAGATTGAAAAACACAAGGCAAGACTTGTTGCCAAAGGATTCTCACAACAACCAGGTATTGATTATGGTGAAACTTTTGCTCAAGTAGCAAAATTAGACACTGTAAGGACTCTATTGGCCATAGCAGCCCAACACAAATGGAAAGTATACCAGATGGATGTCAAGTCAACTTTCCTGAATGGTTTTTTAGAAGAAGAAGTTTATGTCGATCAACCACCTGGATTTGAAGTCCAAGAGAAGACAACCAAAGTATATCAGTTGAAGAAAGCCTTGTATGATTTAAAGCAAGGTCCAAGAGCTTGGTACAACATAATTGACACTTACCTGATCAAAAGTGGTTTCAGTAGAAGCCAAAATGAGCCAACTCTTTACACCAAAACAAATCAGCACGGTAAAATTTTGATCGTATGTTTATATGTTGATGACATGATATATACTAGAAATCTTGAATTAACCAATTTTAAACATGCCATGCAATCTGAGTTTGAGATGACGGATCTTGGCATAACGAAATATTTTTTGGGGATTGAGGTTGATCAATCAACCAAAGGAATTTTTGTCTGTTAGAAAAAGTATGCAACAAACATCATCAAAAGATTCTGCATGGAAGAATGCAATCCAACAGAAACCCCTATACCCCTAGGCACGAAATTGAGCAAGAAAGATGAAGGCCCTACAGTGGACCCTACCCTGTACAAAATTTTAGTTGGCAAGTTGTTGTATCTTACAACAACTAGGCCTGATATTATGTATGCATCTAGCCTTGTTTCCAAATTCATGGAATCCACCAAAGATTCTCACTGGAAGATGGTGAAACGAATTCTGAGATATGTTGTAGGAACTCTCAATTTTGGCTTATCGTACACTAAATATGATGATAATCATCTCTCTAGTTACACAAACAGTGATTTTGCAGGCAGCCTAGATGACAGGAAAAGCACCTTAGGAAATGTTTTTCACCTGGGCACGAACCTGATTTCATGGGAATCAAAGAAACAACCAATTGTATCAATATCTTCTACAAAGGTAGATTATGTCTCTGCTACCTCGGCTTCCTGTCAAGCTGTGTGGATGAGAAGAATATTGAAAGATATCCGACATACAAAAAAGGACCCAACTCCTATCTTCTGTGACAAAACCTCAACAATTTATCTATCTAAAAATCATTTGTTTCACAAGAAAAGAAAACACATTGACACTTGCTTTCACTTCATCCACGAGCTAGTCAATAATGGTGATATCGCACTTCAATTTTGTGGCTCTCGAGATCAGCTTGTAGATATCTTCACAAAGCCATTAGGAAAATCCGTTTTTGATTTTCAGAGACAACACTTGGGCATCATCAGTGATGATGTTTGTAACTATTGAGTTTAAGAGGGAGTGTTAAATATAATGTAACCTCAATAGTCTGAATGTACACTGCCAACTGTACTATCATTTCTTGATTTACTTGAGCTTATTTAGCTCAACTAGTTTCCCTTTTCTATTGTACTCTTTCACTTGCATTCCTAATATACTGAATTCTATTTCTGCAAAGCTCTTTCTTTGTATTCTTTGCTTCACATTTTATCACCTTTGACCGAAGAGTTAGCTTATAGATCCTTATGTAAAGCTTTCGGCTCACGTCCCCTTTATTCTTAATTAATTTTTAAAGATATCATAGTTATTGCTATGTTTTTAGTGGGGTCTTCCTTGGGTTCCTTAGTGGTTTTACAAGTCCTCTTGAAGCTCTTACCCTTATTACTTAGTAGGACTTGGTTTTCTTAAATTATCTTCTGATGGATACACAAGACCACCCTGGGTTATCTCACCTATTCTCTTTGCGATTGAATTTTTATAATTCCTTACTCTAGAGAAGCAACACTTAGCAGGATACATATTTACAATTTTTACTTGGAATATAACTTATAAAATTTTGTATAATATGTGTGAAGAAGCAAATAAAAATGAAGAAAATCTTGAATCGCTATTTCCATGATGAAATGTTCCTATATTCTTGTATAACAATATGAAAAAGGGTGCAATGGTTTTAATTTATTCATTTTCGTTGACCCTCTTGTTGAATGGATATGCAAGTAAGTTAGCTTGGAATTCTCCTGTAATGTATTAAAAGAAGTTGGGTCTATAAAAAAAAAAATCAATGTGGAATTATAAGATAGTAATTGAGTTACTTAAGGGTTGTGCTTATTATGGGAGTTATATCACTTGATAAGTGATGTCTAGTGTCAAATATAACAAACTTGACAAGTTATCAATGATAAAGTAATTAGCTTACTCTTGCGTCAAGAAAATAAAGTTGATGATTACTTTTGCACCATGAAATGAATGTTGATGTATGATTGGTTATGTAATTAGCTTATTCTTGCACCATGAAAATAAAGTTGATGATTACTCTTATGCCATGAAATTAATGTTGATGTATGATTGGTTATGTAATTATCTTATTCTTGCACCATGACAATAAAATTGATGATTACTCTTGCACCATGAAATTATTGTTGATGTGTGATTGATTTAGTAACTAGATTACTCTTGCGGCATAAACATAATGTTGATGTATGATTGATTTAGTAACTAGATTACTCTTGTGTCATGAACATAATGTTGATGTATGATTCATTAAGTAACTAGATTACTATTCCGCCATGAACATAATGTTGATGTATGATTGATTAAGTAACTAGATTACTCTTGCACCATTACAATAATGTTTATGTATGATAGATTGAGTAATTAGATCGCTCTTACGCCATGAATAATGTTGATCTATGACTGGTAATCTAGTCTATAATTATGAGTTGTGATTATATTAGTGGGATTTAGATATCTCCTTGTTCCTCAGAAAATTTGTCAGTTCTGAGAGTAGACTGAGACCATAAGTGGTCAAAATTAATCGAATGAATCCTTGACTTGAGTATTGCTTATGTGTCTTGGAGGTCCTAACCATGCAGGATAGGTTGGGCAGGTAGTTCCTTTTCATAAATGTTGATTGGTTGATAATGTTGTTTCTTTCAGATGAACTCGTTGAATTTTCTTATGTATTGATTAATATATAATGTGTCTCTATTGATTATGTTAATGTGTTGATTTTGTCGTTAATAAATTATGATGATGTGTCACTTGTAATGATATTAATTATGTTGTGTCAATTTTAATTTCCTATCACAAAAAAAACACCTTCTACACATCGCTATTTGTTGTCATAACAGAGGGGCGTTACGAATTTAAGACTAGGTCCACCATTGGGAATTAAATTTAATATTCCCTTGGATTTGTTGTGTGTAGGAAATTCATTGGCTTTCTTTATATTTTTAATAGTCAAACTAAGCTTCAACGATGATTTGTTGATCATGTTCATAGTATTCTTTGAGGGTGGTGAAGAGTTTTTGTACATATTATCCTCTTGATCACACTTACACCATCCTTCTACACATGATCATTAGCCATTGGATTGAGAATGGGATCTATCGAAGAACAGACAAAAGACAGAATTTCCTTAAAGACAAGCATAAATATATTCCATAGATTGTACCAACAACAACCTGCATCAATTCAATTGCATTTGTACACTAATGTCCATATAGTGGTTCTAGATTCAAAGAGGAAATATATAAACATTTAGGTTTATAACAATTAATTGATTTTCAACATTTACATTTCAACATAAATTCTTTGACAAATTTCAGTTTTCATATCTAGTAGTAGAATATTTTATTTTTTTTAACCAACACTTTAAGCATCAAAATTCCATTAAATAAATACTTTGATTTCAATTTCCACACATGGAAAATAAAATTCAAATGGAGTTGATGAACAAAACCTGTGGGGAGTGGTAAAATGAAATGAGCAAGCACCAAGAGATCCAAATAAGGTACTCAAATGGTAGAGAAAAGATGATAAATCCAAAGCCATCATTGGCCTTGCTCTCACAAATTTAGAGTTTCATCATATAGATCTAGAGAAATCATCTAAAGAAATTTGGGAGATGTTTAATACATTGCTTAGAGCACAAGGGGTGAATGCAACATTTTATTTAAATCTACAATGATTTAGTTTTAAGATGTCAGTTGAAGTCACTATGTCTAGCCTAATAAACAATATGAGATATATTCTAAAATATCTGGTAGAAGTCAATATTGTGGTAGATGAAGAGGAGGCCAAAGACATTTTGTTAAATAGTGATGCAGCCCCCCTACCCTCCTGGGGTTTTGCGACCTCCTGGTCTCTGGATATTTCCTTTTCCTGAGTTAGATTGACTCTTCAAGTTCCTCTTTGAACCCAATTCAGCTATACATAGGTCCATTTTTCCTTTTTTGGCGCAAGTCTTGTGATACCTGCACACTCTATCTACGCAGTCTAGGCACTCTTCTTTTTGTGGGTGCTAGCCCCTTCCTTACATGGGTCCTCTTGCTACATTCTCGTGTGACCCCATGATTCCCTGATAAATCTCATGCACCTTCAATTCCACAAAATGTTTCAGGACCGTCGATCTCCCGATCTTGATGGTACCTCTGGATTGACGGTTTAGATCTATCCTCTCCAAATTCTATGGACCAAATATTTTCCCTCTACATCAACGAACGAGATCTATTTGAGATTCTATACTTTGGGGTTTTGAAGTCTCAAACCCTCGCTACCTTCATACTCCAATCCTCCAGAGTTAATGATTTGCTGCCACCTGTCTCCCTGAACCTGCGGCTAGGATCTCCTCCACGAATTCGGCCTTCGGGAATTTCAATTTTCAAGCCTCCCTTTCTTCCGGAGATATTTCTTCGAAATGGATTGATATGTAGCCACACGTCCTTATAATTGACGACTCTTGGCCTCGATATGTAGCCACACGTACATTGGCCTCCTCGTCCAGATCAACGATCCAAATTGTTGCCTCCTTGATCAACAATTGAGATCCTCTTCGGCTCTTTGCACCTTTATCCCTCTTATTTATTTTTATATGGAGTCCTAGATCTAGCGCTGCGTGTCCTCCTTCACATCAATAGATCTCATCATTTTTGGGACTTTTCCCTTCGGCGTCCTCAAATCTCAATAACCACAAATCTCTAAAGTGAAATCTTTCAGAGTGTTGGATCTTCTGACACCTGTCCTCTCTTGATCCAACGGTTATTCAATGGATTTGTAATGGAGTGAATATTCATCCTCCATGTGTCCCTTCGCAGATCAATTACCCACGTTCTTCCTTTGAGATCAATAACCCTTAATAATTTCAACCTTCGATGCTTCAGAAATTTTTGAAACTTCTTCCCATAAAAACCCCGGAGTGCAATCCTCCGAATTCCACAATATGGCGACACCTGTCCTCTTCCAAATAAACAACTATCGTTCGCTTTGGTTGTTCAAGCTTCAATGATGTCTAACCTTTCTCCATCGCATTCTTCTGGAGTGACTTCAACTAGAATTCACGATATTTTTCCACGCGTCCCCTTTCTAGATCTAATAGCTCAGATTCTCTTCAGGCTACGCGATTCGGCAGTTTGAATTGTAAATTGAAACTCTAATGTAAATTTCCCTAGAGCTCATGATTTGGTGACAAGTGTCCCCTCTACAGATCAATGACTCTCAGCTCTTCAGCTCTTCGGGCTTTGGAAGATTCAACTTCTTTGTGAGCTCATTCCTCACGGATATTTTCCATCTAAAATCAATATTTTCTCGCCACATGTCCTTCCAATTGATGGAAGGTCCCAAATGGTTTCGGGACTTCGTCTCTTTAGCATGTCCACTCTCCCGTGTGTACACAAAGCATTAAATCTTGTGCACTTCTTCCTGGATCCAAAGATGTTTGACCCTCTGTGCTCACATCCAATGGATGAGATTTGTTATCTTCTCCTACGCTATCCTTGTTCTCTAGGAACTGCTATAATGGACCAGGCTTCTCCTTACAGCTAATATGATGGTTGTTGTTTCTCCTCCTCATGACATTTTGATCTCTCCTATCTTAGAATATTTCATCAGCCTTTGGTTTTGACCTTTTCTCCTCTTACGAATCTGATTCCTAGATCTTGTCTTCTCCTTTGCAAGAGGTATCCCTTCTGGGATTTAGGCCTTAGAATAAGTCTGTCTCCTATGCACTCTTTGTGTTATCTCTTATGATCTTATCCCCTTCAAAGGTTTTGATCTGCCACACACACCTTGCATTTCTGGGATTTCGTCAAACTCAGATCCGAATGATTTCTTGAAAATAAATTCTTCTCGCCCTCTTGGCATTCTCCTCGCTCGATGCACACCTTGCATAGCTCCTCCTTACAAAGTTTTCAGTAACTCTATTTCCCTCCAAACTCAACAAATATTTCTTCCTATTCACTCCTTTCACTTTTGTTGTTGAAGGTTTAACTATATCCCTCCTGATCCTTCTTGAGGTTAACTCACCTCTGTCAACGCACTCCTTACACTCAGAAACTCTAAGGTGAGAAACAATTGAAACTCATACGATACTTCAACAGTTCATACATTCATAACACGAATTATATACAAAATTATAACAATAAATACAAATACATAAACACACCATATGTAGGAAAAATTGTTTTTTTATTATCTATCTGTGTTTATACCGATATTTACAAAAATTGGACTTCAACAGAGTCCCATTTCTCTCAAGATCTCCTAATCTAAAATCTATCTTGAGTTCTTCTTCTAAGACCTCTCTACCCGTGATCTCTTTCTCAAGTATACTTAATTACAAAATATCGCTCTGCGAGCCTATCCTCTTCATGACCTTAGTGTTATCACTTTCTTCGTTATGCCACCATACTCCTACGGCTACATTCCATAATTTTTTATCCAAACCTGACTACGATATAGGCCTGTTATAAGCAACCATTTAAGGAAAACCTATACAGTACATGTACAAAGGCATGGCTTGGATCTTACAGAATTACAACATAAATCCCCATGGGATAAGATTTTGAATTTTAAAAAAATGGGAGGTTCAATGCTTCTCCCTTACTCCATTATGCGCCTATGTGTTGGCTTGTTGGTGATTTTTCTGAGGTGGAGCGATGCTCTTGCATCATACTCCACTTCTACGAAAAACATGAGCTCTTTCTCAGGAGCTCCTCTCCTCAAGTGTTGAAATACTATTGGATCCCAAACTCTTCCTTGGAGTTGACCTCTTTCTCCTCTCCAACTATGTCGTCGTTGATGTTGTTGTTGATGCTTCTTCTATTTCTTCCCTTCTGCTATGGAAGGCACTCTTCTGTTCAACTTCCCTTTTCCAAATGCTCCTTGTGTTGACCTCAACATCAACTTACTTATCTCCTCTATCACCCTGTCCAGCTGCTGCAATGGTTGGTTCTCCTTATGCAATCTTCTCGGTTGCAAGTCTTCCTTATCAATGTGTAGATCATATTGACTCCCCATATATTTTTCTTCTTATTTTGTGGCATTATGCCACCCTACTACGAAATTCAGTTCTGTAGTCTCATCACGGAGTTTTTGTTCAACTTATTCCTTTGATAGATTAGCTTATGTCAGCTCCTCTGGTGTTGGTTCAACTCCAACTTTGTCCAACCGTTCCTCTGGTTGGTATGCTCCTTCATCTTCTTCCAACTTGACCTGTCGGATGTGAAATCTTTGCACCATTACTCTTCTCTTTAGACCTTCCAATTCCTCATACAACGCAACAAAATCCATGTTGTTTATTTCATCTTCTGCTGCAGGATTCAGTGTTGTAGTCATCTCTTGTTCAGCTTCCTGGCTAAGAATTTTGAGCTATGCTTTTGAATGCTTTTCTCATTCTGTTGGGGTAGACATCAGTGTCTACTTCATTTCTTCCTCTTTGACAATTTATGTTGGCTATCTTTCTTCTTCTGTTGCACTTTCATCATGTGCATTGGCCTCTACTTGGTTGTTTGGTAGGAATGTCTTGATCCCTCCAATAATCAAAATGCTCCTATGATCCTCCTTTTGGATGGTGAGAGTATTTAACTTCTCATCATGTTCATTCACATGGTCAGCAAATCCACGTGAATCTTTACCTATCAACACTCCTTCTTGACCTAAAACCACTTCTAAGCTCCTGAGAATTTCTGACGATCTCATTTCTTTCCCCCTGCCCACTTGGAAATTTGGGAATTCTTTTCTACCCATGTAGCAGTCTATGAGATCAATCGATCCCATCTCATTCCCCACCTGGAAACTTGAACTTTTAGCACTGTCTCTCTTCTTTCTCTTTCGCCCAAAATCTACAGATGAAAATTCAAGCTCTGATACCACCTGGTATTATAGTATCTCCTTTACATCCTCCCTACTATAGAAATAAAAAATCAGTACTCTGATACCACCTGATGCAACCCCACTACCCTGCTGGGGTTTTGTGACCTCCCGGTCTCTCGACCTTTCCTTGTCCCGAGTCGAATTAACTCTTTGGGTTCCTCTTTGAACCTAATTCAACTATACACATGTCCCTTTTTCCTCTTTTGGTGCGGATCTTGGGATACCTGCATCCTCTATCTGTGCACTCTGGGCGCTCTTCATTTCATGGGCTCTAGCCCCTTCCTTGCATGGGTCCTCTGGCTATGTTATCATATGACCCCACGATTCCTGATTAAATCTCATGCACCTTCAATTCCCCGAAATGTTTCGGGACCATTGATCTCCTGATCTCAACGATACCTCTGGATTGACGGTTCAGATCTGTCCTCTCTAAATCCTATGGACCATATATTTTCCCTCTGCATCAACGAATGATATATATTCATGATTTCGAACTTCGTTGTTTTGAAGTCTCAAACCCTCACTACCTCCTTACTCCAATCCTCTGGAGTTAACGATTTGCTGCCACCTGTCTCCCTGAACCTATGGCTAGGATTTCCTTCATGAATATGGCCTTCGGGACTTTCAATTTTCAAACCTCCCTCTCTTCCAGAGAGATTTCTATGAAATGGATTGATCTCTATCCATGCATCCTTCTGATTGAAGGCTCTTCTCTCACTTCAGGAATTTGGCCTCCTTGTCCAGATCAACGATCCAAATTGTTGCCTCCTCGATCAACGATCGAGCTCCTCTTTGGTTCTTCGAACCTTTGTCCCCCTTCTTTATTTTTATCTGGAGTTCTAGATCTGGCATCGCATGTCCTCCTTCACATTGATGACTCTCGTCATTTCCAGGAATTCTTCCTTCGACATCCTCAAATCTCAACAACCACAAATCTCCAAAAGTGAAATCTTCCAGAGTGTTGGATCTTCTGACACATGTCCTCTCTTGATCCAATGATTGTTCAATGGTTATCTAACGGAGTAAATATTCATCCTCCACGTGTCCCCTTGTAGATCAATGACCTACATTCTTCCTTTGAGATCAACGACCCTTAATCATTTCGACCTTCGGCACTTCAGAACTTTCTGAAACTTCTTTCTATAAAACCCCGTAGTGCAATCCTCCGAAGTCCATGATCTGGTGACACCTTTCCTCTTCCAAATCGACGACTATCGTTCACTTTGTATTTTCTAGCTTTGATGATGTCAAACCTTTCTCCTTCACGTTCTCCTAGAGTGACTTCACCCAGAATTCATGATATTTTTCCATGCATCCCCTTTCTAGATCTGATGGCTCAGAGAATATATATCAGCCACAAAACAATTTACAAATCTGAAATTAAGAAATAAGAACAACAAACCATAACAAGAGAAGTGGTAACAGAGTTTGGCACAAAATTTCCTACATCTTCGGGCCTTTGTCTCAGTGGGGGGAGGCTTATTTATTAATTCTTAAATTCTTGAAAAGTACATCAAACAGATCTTATACTAGTCTCACAATTTTATTCTCAACCTCAGAAATCTAACACAACTGACGGCACTGAAAAATACTGAGTGTAGCTCCCATAAATGGCTCACAAGCGTCTGCTCCTCAACAACTTCCCTGCATAAAAATGGCTTTGGCATGGATTTGCTTCAGCATAACTCTGATCTGATTATCCTCCATGGCCTCAAAAAGGCCTAGTTTCTATATATCTTAAGTTGGTTATCATTCCCCAACTTCCTCCCAAAATCTGGGCTCAAAAAGAGCCCAATATCTTCCAATAATGGCCAAAATCTCCATTAATGGGCCTAAAAATCAATAAAAAACATATCTGCATAGTTAAAAACCCACCTGTGTAACAAAATTTCAAAAATAGCCCCTACGGCTGGGCACGCACTCTAGATTAAGTTCACATGCATAAAAGGTGGCCAAGATCCAGACCAAAGGGCTGTGCACTGGTCCCTATCCTGAAACATATGATCACGTGGTTGTTATGGTGATAGGACCGTTCCCTTTTGGTGCACCTATCCCCTTGGTTCCAACCCGATAGACATGGTGACAGGTGCTACACTTACGTGCTTGGTTGATTTAAAGGAGTGTCGCCCATGCCCTTATCTGTCGTGGTCATAAGTGAAAAAGAGATCGTGGGTTGGGGCTTATGCCCAACCCCTTTCTGCCCATACATTAATACATTACAACATTTAAATTTCAATGTGGGTTTAATTAAACAAGTAACACATATGGCGCATTGGCATTTGGTCATTTTTTAAGGCACGAAACTCTGTGGAGAGGTTCAGGGTTCGATTCCTGCTAACTCCAACATTTTTTCACACAACCAACAAGCTAACCAATGGGTGCCACGTGGCAACCCATGTCTGGGCCATGTGGCATCACACCATTTGTTGTTCTATGATGCCACATGTCAACATGTTGTTGGTCCCTATCACTTTCCAGTCACACCACTACTATGCTACCACATGTCAATATACTTACATCTGCATGGTGATGTCATGCTAACGTCAATATTGAATTTTTCCCAATTTGACTGTTGACTTTTTAGTTGTTTGGGAAAATTTTCAAAGTGTGATAACTTTCACATACAATGCCCGTTTGAGAAAGTAAATATATGGTGGGAATCAACACGACGAGCCAATCGTAATGGAATTGGTTTCATCTGATTCCGAGAACTTTCATTTTTGAGCCTTTTCTAGACCTGGGAAGCCTCCTGGATCCGATTCTAGATGACACATCCCCACTACGGACCTTTTGGTCCCCAAAAGGTTACTGACCAGTCAACAAGCTTGGGATAGGCCACTTGGCTTGTCCTTTATCTCTGAACTCTGTCTTGTGCACATGTCTCATCAAGATTAACTGTAACATAATCATGACAACTGATAGCATATTGTTAGCCATTTGAACCCTGTCACATTTTACTGAAGCCACTATCATCCATGTAGACAACGTTGTTAATGATAGCATCAAAAAGATGACTGCAAATGAGCTTATATACTTGTAATATTTGCACAACAATCAAGCATCCTATGATTGATTTTCCATTCAACAATCATTTCCTATTCTTTCTTAAGATCGATTACTTCATTTGAAACAATTATTAGTTTTTCGCTTGATTGAACTACCTTCTTTAATTGTTCCATTGTTTGAAGTGTTTTATTTTTCTTAACATGATGAGTATGAACCACATAATCTTGACCTTCTTCGTTTAATTGATATTGATTATTTGTCCTGTAGAAGATTGCCTTTTGATCATATAAATATGGACTACCTAAGACCATTCCACATTCTCTTAATGGAACTACATCACATGTTACCTCATCCACATACTTAGATGAAATTGCAAATTTGATTGTGCACTGCTTTGTTATGTGCATTTGATGATGATTTCTTATCCATTTCAGTGTGTAAGGCTTATGATGTACTTGTGTTTTTAACTCCAATTTCTTAACCAATTCTTCTGAGATTAGATTAGATTGAGATCCATTGTCGATTAATGTGTCTATCTTAGTGTGTCGCATGATTACCCTTATATGAAACAAGTTGCTTCTACAATCAATGCCTTCACCAATTTTATCTATCATACCAACCAATGAGACCTTAGATCCATCACCTGAATCCGATCCCAAGTCTGTGGGTCTTGTTGTCACTTCCACCATTTTCCTTCCCTTCTTTTCCTTGAACCACTTTGGCCTCTTCTCGGGATGCAACTGCCAACATATTTCCCCATCATGTCCCCCTTTCTTGTAATGCTTGCAAGAGGGAATCTCATCCTCTCTTGGCACTACATTTGAATTCTTTCCATGCCATTTCCTCTTATCCTCTTTCCTTGAAGACGATGATTCCCCTAATACAGCTTCTTTTCCTGCTTCAATGTATGTCGCTTGAACAAAAACCTCATCAAGGTTAGTGGGTCCAAACATGAATACAATGTTTCTAATATGTGCAGGTAAACCTCTTATATACTTCATAAGAGTTTCCTGTGTATGTAAAGGGTTATCTAACATCAATGCTATTTTTCGAAATCCATCTGTATACTCTTGCACTGTTTGTCCTTTTTTTTAGTTTTAAAGATTGCCATTGAATTAATGATTTTTCTTTATAACCCAAAGGATAGAATTGTTTCCTAAGTGCATAAATGAAGCTTTTCCATGATGGAAATACATTACCCACTTGTTGCATTTCGTTTTGCAACTTTCTTTTCCACCAGATGAGAGTTGTACCTGCAAGTCTCAAAGATGCCAACTTGATTTGTGTGGCATCCATCTACGTGACCCAATTGTCAAGTCTCTCTGCATTAAATTCACCATCATATATGGGTAACTCAAATTTAACATCAAGTTTTAATAATCGCATTTCATTCTTATGTATATGAACATGTTTCTTTGCATTAGATTTAGAACTTGAACTTGAAGAAGAAGGAGAAGAAGGAGGTGATGATGGAGGTGAAGGAGGAATTTGAGAAGGATCCTCTTCCTCTTCACTTTTTCCCTTTGAATATTTGTCAAGAACTAGTCTCTTTCTTCCAAGTAATCCTCATACAAAACTTTCACCATCTCCGACATAGCAAGGAATTTTTTTTGAAAGTCTTTCTCATCAAAAGAAAGTCCCTCTTCCGACGCCATCTTCTCACTATGAGAATCTCTTTTTCTCTATCCAATTAATGGATTCTCTTTAACAATATCTCCTTCACCACACTGTATATTTTCCTTGGTTAACATGCAAAACTCAAATCCAAACCTCAACTAGCTCTGATACCACTTGATCCAAAAAGATCTTTTAATCACCATGGTTGAGTTTTTAATTGCATGTGATTATTAACCATTCAGGAAACTTAATGAAAGAGGATGAAGATGAGAGAACATATATCATCCACAAAAAAATTTACAAATCTTAAATGAAGAAATAAGAACATCAAACCATAACAAGAGAAGTGATAACAGAGTTCAACACAAATTTGCCTATGTCTCTGGACCTTTGTCTCAGTGGGGGGGGGGGCTTCTTTATTAATCATTCAATGATTTAAAAGTATAAAAAAAGTACATCAAATGGATCTCATACTGGTTTCACTATGTTCTTCTCAAACTCATAAATCCAACACAACTGATGGAACTGAAAAATACTGAGTGTAGCTCCCAGAAATGGCCCGCAAGCATCTACTCCTCAACAACTTCCCTACATAAAAATGGCTTTGGCTTGGCTTTGATTCAGCATAAATCTGATATGACTTTCCTCCATGGCCTCAAACAGGCCTTGTTTTTATATATCTTAAGTTGGTTATCATTCCCCAACTTCCTCTCAAAATCTGGGCTCAAAAAGAGCCCAATATCTCCCAATAATGGCCAAAATCTTCATTAACACGCCTGAAAATCAATAAAAAACCAATCTGTATAGTTAAAAACCCACCTATGTAAAAAAATTTCAAAAATAGTCGCTAGGGATGGGCACATGCTCCATATTAAGGTCACGTGCATAAAAGGTGGCCAAGCGCCAGCCCAAAGGGCTGTGCACTGGCCCCTATCCCGAAACATATGGTCACGTGGTTGTTATAGTGATAGGACCACGCCCTTTTGGTGTGCCTATCCACTTGGTTCCAACCCGATAGACATGGTGATGGGTGCTACTCTTGTGTGCTTGGTTGATTTAAAGGAGTGGCACCCGCGCCCTTATCCGTCATGGTCATAAGTGCAAAAGAGACCATGGGTTGGGGCTTATCCCCAACCCCTTTTCGCCCATACATTAATGCATTACAACATTTAAATTTCAATGTGGGTTTAATTAAACAAGTAACACATATGGTGCATTGGCATTTGGTCATTTGTTAAGGTGTGAATCTCTATGGAGAGGTTCAGGGTTCGATTCCTGCTAACTCCAAAAAAATTTCAGACAACCAACGAGCTAACCAATGGGTGCCACGTGGTAGCTCATGTTTGGGCCACATGGCACCCCACCATTTGTTGTTCTCTGATGCCACATGTCAACATGCTATTGGTCCTTGTCACTATCCACTCACCCCACTGTTGTGATGCCACATGTCAATATGCTTACATCAGCATGGTGATGCCATGCTGACGTCAGCATTGACTTTTTGCCAGTTTGACTGTTGACTTTTTAGCTATTTGGGAAAATGTTCAAAGTGCGATAACTTTTGCATACGACAACCGTTTGAGAAAGTAAATATATGGACGAAATCAGCGCGACGAGCCGGTCGCAATGGAATTGGTTTCGTCTGATTCTTAGAAATTTCATTTTTGAGCCTTTTCTAGACCTGGGAAGCTTCCTGGATCTGATTCTGGATCACCCCTTCTAGGGTTTCGATCTCCCACGCACACCTTGTGCTTTTGGGATTTTGTCAAACTCAGATCCGAAGGATTTCTTGAAAATAAATTCTTCTCACCCTCTTGGCATTCTCCTCGCTCGATGCACACCTTGAAGAGCTCCTCCTTATAGATTGCTCAGTAACTTTGCTTCCTTATGAACTCAACACAGAGTTCTTCCTATGCGCTCCTTGCACTTTTGTTGGTGAAGGTTCAACAGTATCCCTCCTGAGCTTTCCTGAGGTTAAATCACCTCTGTCCACGCACTCCTTGTAGACAATGTGCACACCTTGCACTCAGAAACTCTAAGGTGAGAAACAATTGAAACTCACACAATACTTTACTAGTTCATACATTCAGAACATGAATAACATATAAAATCATAACAATAAATACAAAAACATAAACTCACCATATGTAGGAAACACTTATCTTCTATTATCTCTGTGTGTCTATACAGATGTTTACAAAAACTAGACTTCAACAGAGTCCCAGTTCTCTCAAGCTCTTCTAATCTATACTCTATCCTGATTTTTTCTTCTAATACCTCTCTATCCAAGATCTCTTTCTCAAGTCTCCTTAATTACAAAAGAGGGCTCCATGAGCTTATCCTCTTCACCGCCTTAGTGCTATCACTGTCTCAGTTACAACACCATACTCCTACGGCTACATTCCATAAATGTTTATATAGACCTGACTATGATCTAGGCCTGCTACAAGAAACCATTTAAGGAAACCCTATCCACTACCTGTACAAATGTATGGCTTCGCTCTTACGGCCTTACAAAGTAAATCACCATGGGATAAAATTTTGAATTTTAAAAAAATGGGAGGTTCAATGCTTCTCCCTTTCTCCATTATGTGCCTTTGTGTTGGCCTGTTGGTGCTTTTGCTAAGGTGGAGCGATGATCCTGCATCAAATAGTCTACCATATATAAATACAATAATGTTATTTATACTTTAAGTGAATTTCCTTCATAAATTCTAAAATATATGATTTTTGCATTCTTAACTCAATAAAAGAGATTGATTGCATGAGGTATTCACTTAGTGAACATATGACATAGCACCATAGGGGTTTCTTTTATTGGTAAGATGTATTGGGAGGGAGGTTCAGCAAAATGATTTTGGTAGGTATTTATCATTTGTGGGATATTAAATAATACCCCTAATTTCACTAGATATTGATAAATACCTACCAAAATCATTTTATTGAAACCCCCTCCCAATACATCTTACTAATAAAAGAAACCCCTATCTTAACTAGATACCCCTTTTTATACCTCCCAATACCTATAAATCCCTTGAGGCTCCACATCCCACCCCCAATACCTAAAATATATTGACATTATTTTTCACAAATAAAAAAACTCCTTTATGAATGAACGTTATAAGATATAGGTCAACAAGGTGAAGCCCCCATCATTGATTGCAATAGATATAGAATGTGATACTCAACCTAATATGACATTCTACTCAAGAAACAATTATAGTAGATCATCTAAATACAAGAGGGAGATAAAATGTGTAATACCCCAAGTTTGATCCCCATGTTGTAATTTGTACATGTACACATGGTATATAGGATGGTGGGCCAATATGGTTTTTGGGCTAGAGAGCCTATGATGATAAAAGGTTGATGAGTTTGTATTGTAATATGTACATACATGATTAATAAAATACATCACATTTAGACAAATAGTATGGGGTATTAGGACTCCACGAGAGGGAATGGCATCTAAAGTCTTAAGAAAAGTGGGGTAATGAAAATATATTAAACTAATCCTAAGTCTTATTTCATGATTATATATTAAAGTTCCTAAGGAGTGGGAGGAGTCCCCAAGTTATAGGAAGGTGGATACATGAGTGCCACTTGTCAAAAAGGATCCATGCATATATAAGCTTTGTTTTCAATGGAAAATGTATCATTCTTACTATTGTTTCCTTTCTATGTGGGGGTGTGATTTAGAGAGAGTCACTAAGACCCTATGACTTGAATACCTTGAGGATTGTAGGTGAATATTATGTGACTACTAGGAACAAGTATCCATGGCTTTCCTTGGGGAAGGACAAATCCTTGGAGGGAGAATGTTTCGGGATAAATTTCCCTTGTTATAAGACCTAGAGGGTACCTGGAGACTCCATGAGAGTTGTTGGAGATCTTGGACCCAAACCTCTAATAATTCCTATCTGACCTACGATGGAGACCTACAAGGGAAATGGGACAACTTGAGGTGCTATAGTGTATAAAAGGGAGTATACTTCTGTGGATTGTGTAGACTGAAGGGGATGAGAGCTTATTGGTTGGATTTTTTGCTAGATTTTTGTATCTCTTCCTAGTTTTAAATTGGTACTTACTTTGAGACCTTAGTTGTCTTAGAGAGAGTGTATTTTCAATGGTAGATTCATAGCCCTAGATTGGGGGTGACCTATTGTTGAGAGAGATATTTACTCTCTATGACTATGCGCAACATATGAGGTCTGCAACAAGTTGGTGCTTTTATAAAGGATAAATTCCATGTTTATATGTGGTTTATATTGTTGTTTATAATGGGTATTCATGTGCTAATCGTTGTTTTTATTTAATGAATATGTTTCACATTATATTTTTAAACATTTATGTTGTTATGCATGAGATTGCATGCTATTTCACCTGCATAATTGTATCATATATAAG
>JZKD02S0222552.1:1111717-1130734 GCA_000966675.3 Picea glauca
ACATTATTAAAAATTAAATTTTGATATTAAATTAAATTTTGATATTAAATTAAATTTTATAATTTCTAAATAACCATCACATAAATTATATTATTATTTAAAAAAAAATTATTTATTATTCTAATATTATAATAAAATTTTACATACTTAACCTATCTAATATACAATCATTTCCAAACATTTTATTATGAAAGAAAAAATAAAGAAGAATAATTATGAGTACATATAATTTGATATTGATAAAGTATTTTTTTTAATTATTCATATTATGTTGATATACGACAAAATTTATATGTAATCAATGCTATTAAGACCGTTGTTGTGTTCTGTTCCACGAAAGCATAGATTTCATCTTCATGTTTTACCAAAGTTAGTGACTAAGTAAAGCTCATGGTATATGTAATATAATTTATAAACTATTTAATATTATATAATAATAGTTTTTAAGGTATCTCATATCAGCTAACTTTTACTCAAGGTAGTAAGGGGTAATGCTAATAAAACATGTAATAATAATTTATAAGTTCTTTAAATATATAAATAATAATTGTCTCTATGTTGATATTTGCATTTTTAGATTTATAATTGTATAAAGAATTTGAAATGTCTAGCTATCAATATTATAAATAACTGTAAAAACATGTACATTCTACTTATATGCTATTATATTGCGAGGTTTCATATGAATGAGTCAATTTAGAATGAGTCAATTTAGCAGGGAAAAAGGTATTGGAAAAAAAATTTATCAAGAAAATATCTAAATTTTCGACAGAGCAACCAAATGGTGTAGTTAATAAATTTTAAAGGGGTTGCCATAGAAATTAAAACAAAGTTATTGTTAAATAATTTGGAGAGCCATGATCTATAATTATTGTTAGAATTGCAAATGCGGAAAACAAAATTCACATATGATAATTAATAATCATAGAGATAAGAAATACAGAGATTTCACGTGGTTCACCCAAACGTTGGGCTACATCCACCAAGCATAGGTATCAATTTTCTTATTATTTAGATCATGGAGATTACAATAGACTTTCAAGTTCTCTCATATCCTCTCACTTTGTCTCTCTTTTCCTCTACGGGCTTACATGAATTTATATACATTTCCACAATAAACTGATTATTAAATGTACTCCTATCCATATTCTAACTTGGTCTATTTTAGTTACAACCCAGAATAATAGGATCCAAATCCATCCTTGGAGTAATTCGTTGTCACCAAATCCCAACAATCTCCACCTTGACAACAATTCCCTGATACATTGCTCCTTCCTTTTGTTCGTCACCTTTTATGCAAGCCAAGATAAGCCAAGCACCACTAGAGCTTCTCTAATAAAATTGGTTTCATGATCTCGCTTGTGTGACTTGAAAGAGTTTGGATTTCCTGAGGGTTCACTCCACCTCCAACATGTCTTCCACAACTATGTTGTGAGACATATTTAGTGATATATCTCCTTCTATCTAATACATATGTAAAATATACATTACAATTATCACAGACCATCTCAGTGTAACCATTATAGATGACATTTGTGCTTCTCAAATGCTGAAGCACCCATTTCACTGTCGCCCCTGAATCTTTCATGTATTTGACAACATCATTAGCATGTGAAACATCTGGTCTTAACCATTTCATCACATAGAACATACCTCCTACTGAACTTACACGAGACATAACCTTTTCTTCTTTATAGACAAGACCTATTCTTGAAGAAAACTTATAATGGAAAGAAAGAGGGATAAAAAATGGTTTTACAATGTTCATACTGAACTCCAACCACAACTTACCATTACCATCTTTGTGTACTTCCATGCCCATAATTTTATTTGTTGCTCCTTGATCCCTCATCTGAATTGTCATGTTCACCTGAGTCATTTTATTATTGATTTTATTCACGCTTCGTCTTGCATCGAGAATATCATCAACAAATAACATCAATATTTTGAATGTACTATAAACTGTATAGTCATTCCTACCCTTTGAAATATTCTGACTCACTATGAAGGATTCAAACCTCTTGTATATTTTCTTGGGCACCAATAGGCCATACAATGAATTATCTAACATAAAAACAAATTTACCGTTGCGATCTTGAATCAGCCCTCTTGGTTTTTCCATACATACTATATCTCTATAAATGATGACCTATTGAGAAGTAGGAGCCCACACACAACATCCCTTTATACCACCATCATAATTTGCAGAGATATAAAACAAGCAGGAATTCATAAACATAGATTTTAAGTCTGGAAATGATTTATCGCTTACCAATACCTGCAATTATTTCTTTCTCTTATGACCTTGATGCTTCTGCCATAAACAAGAAGATACATCTGTCACTTCAGATGCTACATCAATACTCCCTTCCAACTTATAAAGGTTATCAACCTCGGTTTCCTTCATCACTACTAAACTAATTTTCGACAATGTGAGTGCTCCACCTTGACCTATATACTTATATCCACAAGAATCCATCACTCCTAATGAAATCAAATTGATTTAACCTCAGGTACATATCTAACATTCGTTAATTCCCTAATAGTACCATCAAACATCTTGATTCTAATATTGCCAACCTCAATAGTTTTACAGAGAATGCCATTTCCCATAAACACTACACCCTCATCAATAGATTGGTAAGAAATGAACCAATTTCTATGTGAGCACATGTGGTTGGAGGCACCTAAATCTAACTCTCATTCTTATTGATATTGTAAATTACTAGAAACGGATAAAACTTCATCAGTCATACCTAAATTTTTTAGAGCCAAATTTGCTTCCTTCATAGAGTTTTCCTCAGATTCCT
This sequence comes from Picea glauca, assembly GCA_000966675.3. NCBI lineage: Eukaryota > Viridiplantae > Streptophyta > Pinopsida > Pinales > Pinaceae > Picea > Picea glauca. Next base: position 1,114,528 of record JZKD02S0222552.1, read on the forward strand.
TTGTTTTGCAACAATCTTTCTTGAGATTTCCTATTTTTCCACAGTACGAGCATTTTTATTTACCCTTTTTGTGTCTTAAATTAGATCAAGAAAAACTTCTCTCATTCTTCTCTTTAGTTCGACCTCTGACTAGCATCGCCTCTGAAGTAGAGGTTTCTTGACTAGATTTTCTCCTCATCTCCTAAGCCTACAAAGCTCCCACAACAGAGTCAAAATCTAAAAAATCTATTGAGCTAAACCTAATAGAGGTGACTAGATTATCCCAAGACTCAAGAAACGAACACAATAGTGTAATAGCCTTATCTTCATCTTTGAATTTAACTTTCATACTAGTCAATTGAACTATAACGATATTAAAGGTATTTAAATGGTCGACAATTTTTGTACCTACTTTCATCCGCAAACTATACAACTGTCTCTTCAAATAGGTCCCTCTCGTCAAGGATTTTTTCATATATAGAATTTCCAGCTTGCTCCATAGCCTGATGGTGTATCCTTTCCTATGATATTAAATAGAACATCACCCGCCAGACATAAACGAATGGTACTAAGATATTTTGCATCCAGATCTTCCCATTCCTCATTTGTCATAGTTGTTGGTTTCTTTGTCTTGCCTGCCAATGCTTTTTGCAACCCTTGTTTCACCAGTAAATCCCACATCTTGAGCTTCCAGATCTCAAAATTTCTTTTACCATTGAAATTTTCAACTTCAAACTTTGAACTCTGCATCTTAGCCATTAGCACAAAATCTCCTAATGCCGAAATCATTGCTTATAATAACCAAGGCCCTTTAAAATATAATGTGGAGGAAAAAATGGTATAAACACCACAAGGTTTAATAAAAATTCCTTTTACCAACCTCTCCTTTTATTTAAAATAATAAAAAAAAAACACCTTTTTAAAACCTCCACCTTTTACATATTATATTTAATTCCAAATATAATAAACCTTTACTCAATTAAAAATCCTCTTTACTTCATCCACCCACATGACTTGCAATGTTCACACTTTTATAAAAAACAAATTCAATTTTTGAAAAGACCCAAATACCTTAACTTTTTCAAGAACCATATGAATATTTCTTTGAGGGAGCACTAGTGTTGGGCATTGACGCTCCTTGGACTATTGAAATGGAGCGCTAGCACTCCTTCACTATGGATGGGGGAGCATCGACACTCTATGATCCATGAATCGGGTGCGCGACCTTCACGAAAATTTCAGTTTCATAAGTGTGAGGGCGCCATTGCACCTCTAACACTGCATAGGGAGCGTTTATGACTTTCTACAGAGTTCAAAATCTTGCACCACAGGTCTAGTCCTCACATATCTCTGATGCAGCTCTGATACCAATTGTTATATTTGCAAATGTGAAAAGCACAATTCACATATGATAATTAACAATCACACAGATAAGAAACACAGAGATTTCACGTGGTTCACCCAAACGTTGGGCTATGTCCACCATCATCGGTATCAGTTGTCTTATTATTTAGATCATGGAGATTACATCAAACTTGCAATTTCTCTCATATCCTCTCACTCTGTCTCTCTTTTCCTCTACAGGCTTACATGGATTTATATACATTTACACAAGAAACTGACTATTAAATGCACTCCTATCCATATTCTAACTTGGTCTATTTTAGTTACAACCAACGTAGAATAATAGGATCCAAATCCATCCTTTGAGGAATTTGTTGTCACCAAATCCAAACAATCTCCACCTTGATAACAATTAACCTGATACCTTGCTCCTTCATTTTGTTCATCACCTTTTCTGCAAGTCAAGGGAAGCCAAGCACCACTGCATCTTCTCTAATAAGACTGGTTTCATGATCTCTCCTGTGTGACTTGCACAAGTTTGGATTTCCTAAGGGGTCACTCCACCTCCAAAATGTCTTCCACAATTGTGTTGTGAGACATATTTACTGATATATCTCCTTCTATCCAAGACACGTGTAAAATATACATTACAATTATCACATACCATCTAAGTGTAACCATTATACATAACATTTGTGCTTCTCGGACGCTAAAGAACCCATTTCACTGCAACCCCTAAATATGTCACGTATTTGACAACATCATTAGCATGAGAAACATCCGGTCTTAACCATTTCATCACATACAACAAACCTCCTACTGAACTTACATGAGACATAACCTTTTCTTCTTTATAGACAGTACACCTATGCTTGAAGAAAACTTATAATGGAAAGAAAGAGGGATAAAAAATGGTTTTACAATGTTCATACTGAACTCCAACCATAGCTTACCACTACCATATATGTGTACTTCTATGCCCATAATTTGTTTTGTTTCTCCTTGATCCCTCATTTGAATTGTCCTGTCCACCTGAGTCATTTTCTTACTGATTTTATCTACTCTTCGACTTGCATCGAGCATATAATCAACAAATAACATTTAGATTGTGAATGTACTATAAAATCTTTATTCATTCCTACCCTTTGAAAAGTTCTGAATCACTATGAAGGATTCAAACCTCTTGTATATTTGCTTGGGTACCAATAGGCCATACAATGAATTATATAGCATGCAAACAAATTTACCGTTGAGATCTTGAATCAACCCTTTCGGTTGTTACATACATATTATATCTCTGTAAATTATGACTTCGTGAGAAGTAGGATCCCACACACAACATCCCTTTGTACCACCATCATAACTTGTAGATATATAAAACAAGCAAGAATTCAGAAACAAAGATTTTGAGTCTGGATATGATTTACCACTTACCAGTACTTGCAATTATTTCTTGCTCTTATAACCTTAATGCTTCTACCATAAACAAGAAGATACATCTATCACTTTAGATGCTACTTCAATACTCACTTCTAACTTATAAAGGTTATCAACCTTTGTTTTCTTCATCACTACTAAAATACCTTTCGACAATGTGAGTGCTCCACCTTGACCTGTATACTTATATCAACAACAATCCAACACTCCCAATGAAATCAAATTTTATTTTAGATCAGGTACATATCTAGCATTCATTAATTCCCTAACAATACCATCGAACATCCTAATTCTAATACTGCCAACCCCGACAGTTTTATAGGGAATACCATTTCCCATAAACACTACACCCTCATCAACAGATTGGTAAGAAATGAACCCATTTCTATGTGAGCACATGTGGTGGGAGGTACCTGAATATAACTGCCATTATTCTTGATATTGTAAATTACTAGAAACAGGGAAAACTTCATCAGTGATACCTGAATTTGTTATAGCCAAATTTCCTTCCTTCGTAGAGTGTTCCTTGGATTCCTTTCTTTTCCAGCAATCTTTCTTGAGATGTTCTATTTTTCCATAGTACTAGCATTTTTCTTTACCCTTTTTGCGTCTTGACTTAGATCAAGAAAAAATTCTCTCATTCTGCTCTTTATTTCAACCTCTAACCAGCATTGCCTCTGAAGTTGAAGTTTCTTGACTAGATTTTCTCCTCATCTCCTCAGCCAACAAAGCTCCCACAACAGAGTCATAATCTAAAACATCTATTGAGATAAAGCTAATAGAGGTGACTAGATTCTCCCAAGACTCAGCCAATGAACACAATAGTGTAACAACCTTATCTTCATCTTCAAATTTAAATTCCATACTAGTCAATTGAACTATAAGGGTATTAAAGGTATTTAAATGGTCAACAATTTTTGTACCTTCTTTCATTTGCAAACTGTACAATTGTCTCTTCAAGTAGATCCTTCTCATCAAGGATTTTTCCATATATAGACTTCCCAACTTTCTCCATAAGCTAGATGTTGTATCCTCTCCTAAAATATTAAATAGAACATCATCCTCCTAACATAAATGAATGGTACTAAAAGATTTTTCATCCAGATCTTCCCATTCCTTATTTTTCATAGTCATTGGTTTCTTTCTCTTGTCTGCCAATGCTTTTTGGAACCCTTGTTCCACTAGTAAATCCTGCATCTTGAGCCTCCAAAGCTCAAAGTTGCTTTTACCACTAAACTTTTCAACTTCAAACTTTGAACTCTGCATCTTAGCCATTAGCACAAAATCTCCTAATGACCAAATCATTGCTTATAATAACCAAGGCCCTTTAAAAGATAATGTGGAGGAAAAAATGGTATAAACACCACAAGGTTTAATAAAATATCCTTTTACCAACCTCTCCTTTTATTTTAAATAAAAAAAAAAAAACACCTTTTTAAAACCTCCACCTTTTGCATATTATATTTAATTCCAAATATAATAAACCTTTACTCAGTTAAAAAACCCTTTTACTTCATCCACCCACATGACTTGCGATGTTCACGCTTTTATAAAAAACAAATTCAATGTTTGAAAGGACCCAAATACCTTAAGTTTTTCAAGAACCATACGGATATTTCTTTAAGGGAGTGCTAGTGTTGGGGATTTATGCTCCTTGGACTTTTGGAAGGGATCTCTAGCACTCCTTCAGTATGGATGGGGGAGCACCGGTGCTCTTTGATGCATGAACCAGGTGCCCGACCTTCACGAAAATTTCAATTTCATACGTGTGAGGGCGTCGGCGTGCCTCTAACACCGCATAGGGAGCACTGATGACTTTCTACAGAATTTGCGATCTTGCACCACAGATCTAGTCCTCACAGATCTTCAACACATCTCCGATACCAATTGTTAGAATTTCAAATGCGGAAAACACAATTCACATATGATAATTAACAATCACAGAGATTTCATGTGGTTCACCCAAAAATTGGGCTATGTCCACCAAGCATAGGTATCGTTTGTCTTATTTTTCAGATTATGGAGATTACAACAGACTTGAAAGTTCTCTCATATCCTCTCACTATGTCTCTCTTTTCCTCTATGGGATTACATGAATTTATATACATTTACACAATAAACTGATTATTAAAAGAACTCCTATCCATCTTCTAACTTGGTCTATTTTAGTTACAATCAATGCAAAATAATTGGATCCAAATCCATCCTTGGAGGAATTCATTGTCACCAAATCCCAACAATCTCCACCTTGACAACAGTTAGCCTGATACCTTGCTCCTTCCTTTTGTTCATCACCTTTTCTGCAAGCCAGGAGAAGCCAAGCACCATTGCAGATTCTCTAATAAAACTGGTTTCATGATCTCTCATGTGTGACTTGCACAAGTTTGGATTTCCTGAGGGGTCAGTCCACCTCCAACATCTCTTCAACAACTCTGTTGTGAGACATATTTAGTGATATATATCCTTCTCTCTGAGACACCTGTAAAATATACATTACAATTATCACACACCATCTCAGTGTAACCATTATACATAACATTTGTTCTTCTCAAACGTTGAAGCAACCATTTCACTGTCGCCCCCGAATCTGTCATGTATCTGAAAACATCATTAGCATGTGAAACATCTGGTCTTAACCATTTCATCACATACAACATACCTCCTACTGAACTTACACGAGAGATGACCTTTTATTCTTTATAGACAAGACCTATGCTTGAAGAAAACTTATAATGGAAAGCAAGAGGGATAAAAACTAGTTTTACAATGTTCATACTAAACTCCAACCACAACTTACCATTACCATCTATGTGTACTTTTATGTCAATAGTTTGTTTTGTTTCTCTTTGATCCCTCATATGAATTGTCATGTCCACCTGAGTGATTTTCTTACTGATCTTATCAACGCTTCAGCTTGCATCGAGCATATCATCATAAAATAACATCAATATTGTCAATGTACTATAAACTGTATTTTCATTCCTACCCTTTGAAAAATTTTGACTCACTATGAAGGATTCAAACCTCTTGTATATTTTCCTGGGTACTAATAGGCCATACAATGAATTATCTAGCATGCAAACAAATTTACCATTGCGATATTGAATAAACCCTTTTGGTTGTTCCATACATACTATATCTCTGTAAATGATGACCTTGTGAGCAGTAGGATCCCACAGACAACATCCCTTTATACCACCATCATAACTTGCAGAGATATAAAACAAGTAGGAATTCAGAAACAAAGATTTTAAGTTTGGAAATGATTTACCTCTTACCAGTGCCTACAATTCTTTCTTTCTCTTATGACCTTGATGCTTTTGCCATAAACAAGAAGATACATCTGTCACTTCAGATGCTACTTCAATACTCCCTTCCAACTTATAAAGGTTATCAACCTTTGTTTCCTTCATCACTACTAAACTACCTTTCGACAATGTGAGTGATCCACCTTGACCTGTATACTTACATCCACAAGAATCCAACACTCCCAATGAAATCAAATTTGATTTAAGCTCAGGTACATACATAACATCCCTTAATTCCCTAACGATACCATCGAACATCCTGATTCTAATACTTCCAACCCCAACAATTTTACACGGAATACCATTTCCCATAAACACTACACCCTCATCAATAGAATGGTAGTAAATGAACCAATTTCTGTGTGAGCACATGTGGTGGGAGGCACTTGAATATAACTCCCATTCTTCTTGATATTGTAAATTACTAGAAATAGATAAAAATTCATTAGTAATACGTGAATTTGTTACAACCAAATTTTCCTCCTTCATAGAGTTTTCCTCAGATTCCTTTCCTTTCCAGCAATCTTTCTTGAGATGTCTTGTTTTTCTATAGTACCAACATTTTTATTTACCCTTTCTACCTCTTGACTTAGATCGAGAAAAACTTCTCTCATTCTGCTCTTTAGTTTGACCCTTGACCAACATCGCCTCTGATGTTGAGGTTTCTTGACTAGATTTTCTCCTCATCTCCTCAGCCAACAAAGTTCCCACAACATAGTCATAATCTAAAACATCTATTGAGCTAAAGATAATAGAGGTGACTATATTATCCCAAGACTCACACAACAAACACAATAGTGTAATAGCCTTATATTCATATTCAAATTTAACTTCCATACTAGTCAATTGAACTATAAGGGTATTAAAGGTATTTAAATGGTCAACAATTTTTGTACCTTCTTTCATCCACAAACTATGCAACTGTCTCTTCCAGTAGATCCGACTCATCAAGGTTTTTGTCATATATAGACTTTCCAACTTGATCTATAAGCCCAATGTTGTATCCTCTCCTACTGTATTAAATAGAACATCATCTGCTAGACATAAACGAATGGTACTAAGAGCTTTTGCATCTAGATCTTCCGATTCCTCATTTTTCATAGTCGTTGGTTTCTTTGTCTTGCCTGCCAATGCTTTTTGCAACCCTTGTCGCACCAGTAAATCCTACATCTTGAGCTTCCAGAGCTCAAAGTTGTTTTTACCACTGGACTTTTCAACTTCAAACTTTGAACTCTACATATTAGCCATTAGCACAAAATCTCCTAATGCCCAAATCATTGCTTATAATAACGAAGGATCTTTAAAAGATATTGTGGAGGAAAAAATGGTATAAACACCACAAGGTTTTAAAATAAAAAATGAAAACACCTTTTTAAAACCTTCACCATTTACATATTATATTTAATTCCAAATATAATAAACCTTTAATCAATTAAAAAAACTTCTTACCTCATCCACGCATGTGACTTGTAATGTTCACGCTTTTATAAAAAACAAATTCAATTTTTGAAAAGACCCAAATACCTTAACTTTTTCAAGAACCATACAAATATTTCTTTGAGGGAGCACTAGTGTTGGGGATCGATGCTCCTTGGACTATTTAAAGGGAGTGCTAGCGCTCCTTCACTATGGATGGGGGAGCGTCGACACTCTGTGATGCATGAACCAGGTGCACGACCTTCATGAAAATTTCAATTTAATAAGTTTGAGGGTGACAACGTGCTTCTAACACTGCATAGGGAGCATTGATGACTTTCTATAGAATTCACGATCTTGCACCATGGATATGGTCGTCAAGGATCTCCGACACAACTCTAATACCAATTGTTAGAATTGCAAATGAGGAAAACACAATTCACATATGATAATTAACAATCACACAGACAAGAAACATAGATATTTCATGTGGTTCACCCAAACGTTGGGCTACGCCCACCAAGCATAGGTATCGATTTTCTTATTATGCAGATCATGGATATTACAACAGACTTGCAATTTATCTCATATCCTCTCACTATGTCTCTCTTTGCCTCTATGGGCTTACATGAATTTATATACATTTACACAAAAAACTGATTATTAAATGCACTCCTATCCATATTCTAACTTGGTCTATTTTAGTTACAACCAACGCAAAATAATAGGATCCAAATCCATCCTTAGAGGAATTCGTTTTCACCAAATCCCAACAATTATAATTATGAAAGTGAATAAATTCAATTAAGAATGAGAACAATCTACAAAATACATTTCAAAATGAAAATTGTACGAAATGCTCATAAAATACTAGTTTTCATGCACTTAATTTAACAAGAGTGTTTTATTAAGATACATGTTTTAAGCTATATTATTAAGATACATGTTATACAGAGAAACTATTAGTGGTTGTGACCATTTTCAATGGATAAGGTTATATTAAGTATATCTTTATAATAATTTATTATTTATATAAAAAAAATCTCATATTTTGGTGACACCAAGAGGGTTGAGATGAAAAACACTTTCTCTTAGAGTGCTCTTTTTATACCCAAATTCAATGACAATTTAAAAGTATTTGTCACAATATCTACTTTCTCAATCTTCTAAGTTATCAAAACTTTACTGATTTTGGAACACTTATCCTAAAGTTTTTCAAGTATCCAAATAACATTTTAAAGAAATCTAAGTGATCTATTACTTTTCTTAAGGTCTCATAGACCAATTTTGAACTCAATGAACATTAACATCATCATAACAAAACATTTTTCCAATAAATTGTTTTAATAAAAGATATTACTAATACGATAAAATATTGATAAAAAATTATTTTTGTAGTAAACCAATCATTTTAGGTGACAGTTTTTTTTTTAAATAACCATAATAAATCAACCCACATTTATTATAGTATCAAATATTGACAAAGGGCCATCTACATAGTGGAGATGTACACATTATCCAAGACAATGATTCGGTTGCAGATTGATATTAACCTTAGTCACTTGCAACTGAGACACAGTGGTCCCAATTTTTTATGGCTACGAAAGGATTCATGGTCATTAAATGTATTTGGTGGCTTAAAAAAGTAAAAAGGTGGTGGAGACAACTTCTCATGGTCATCGAATGCATGCGATGGCTGTGAACAAACAAAATGACAGTGAGAAACATAGAATAGAGAGGAACGCCTCAGAACATAATTAAATAATTTTACATAATAAGATTGTGATACAAAGGTGTCTCTCTTGGAAATATGCCAATGAATTTCCTCATGCGGTCACATGCATATGCACATGCGCATGCATGCAATCTATTTATGAAATGTTCATGTAACTTTGTGATCTGTTCATGATCAGTCTGTGTAACTGAGTGATAGATGTTATATATACGAGCATACCCATAGAGGTAGAGGACAATGTGAGGACAATGCGAGTGCAAGTGAGTACATTGTGTGAGTAGACGATGGTTGTAAACCGATAATCATTACCCTTGTTTTTTTCCCAATTTGGGTTTCCACATAAATCATTGTGTCAAGTGTATGATTGATGTGCTTGGTTTTATGCATGTTTGATCTTGCTTAGTTTATGCTCTGTTATAGAATAGCCTTGTTTTTCTTTCTCTTCCCAACAAGTGCTATCAAAGCAGGTTGAGTAGGTGTCGCAGGTGAGCCAAGGCAAGAAAACGTGATTGAGTGAGTAGCAAGTCATCGACGCTACCAAACAATGTTAGAAATATTGTTTTTTGAAAAATCGATGCACACAATTGGTACACCACAAAGAGTCGATATGAGCACCGACATATCGACTCTCCCCCATCCATAGTAAATGAGCATTGATATAAAACTCGTTCTCCCTTTCAACACTCCCAGGAGCACCGATCTTCAAAATAATGTTTTTGCATGGTTTAAAGTTTATTCGCATGCCATGAAAGGGTTTTGTCTTATGGTTTAAAGTATAAACTAAAGCTTGAAAGGATTTTTCTTTTGTCTTATTCAAAGCATGACATGGTCGAAGCTTTATTCTAAGGCATAAAATGTGGTGACAATATTGTGATAAAGTGGAGTGGTAAATAAGGTGAGGTTGGATGATAAAAGGGTGGAACCTTATTAAAAAAAAAAAAAGTGGATACATTGGTTTAATAAGTGGACTTTTTTAAAGAAGGTTTTTAAATATATTATATATATATATTTATTTATTTATTGGATTAAATATTTTTTTAAACTATATCTTATCATTATTTTTTTATTATAAAAGACTCAGTTCTATAAGTAGTGGTTTATCGAGTTTTTTACTAATGGTGAAAGTGTAGAGTTCTAAGTTTGAGGTGGATAAATTCAACGGTAAGAATAGCTTTGCGCTATGGAAACTCAAGATGTGGGATATGCTTGTGCAACAAGGATTGTAAAAGGCCTTGGATGGAAATTCAAAGAAACCAACAAGCATGACAAACGAGGACTGGGAGGATAAGGATGCAAGAGCCCTTAGTATTATTCGTTTGTGTCTGGAAGATGAGGTGTTGTTTAACATCGTTGAAGAGGCGATAGCACCAGGTTTGTGGAACAAACTGGAGAGTCTGTATATAACAAAGAGCTTGTCAAACATAATCTTCTTGAAGAGGCAGTTGTACATCTTGCAGATGAAAGAAGGTACAAAAATTGTTGATCACTTGAATGTTTTCAATACTCTTATTTGACAATTAATTGCTATGGAATTAAAGTTCGAAGATGAAGACAAGGCGGTTACGCTACTGTGTTCGTTGCCTGAGTCTTGGGATCATATGGTCATAGCTGTGTGGTTTAACACAACATATGCCATTGATTATGACAATGTTGTGGGAGCTATGTTATGTGAGGAAATGAAGAGAAGATCCAGTAAGGAAACCTCAACAACATAAGAAATGGTGGTTAGAGGTCGATCTACAGAAGGAGGGAAAGATTAGAAAGGTACAACCAAGGCTAAGTCAAAAGAGGGTAAGGGTAAGGCAAAATGTTGGTTTTGTGGAAAATTTGGGCATCTCAAGAAGGATTGTTGGAAAAGACAACAAGCATCCAAAGATGACTCCACAAAAGAAGCAAATTTAGCTATAGGTATGGTTGATGACGTTTTCTGTGTCTGTTGTGTCTCTCCACCCATGTTTGCATAGAAGGTGTAGGGCAATGATGGTTGAGTCACTCTGAAATAATAATAATTAAAAATATACATATTGTATTTACTTTAGAATTGTAGAAATTATTGATTGCATGTAAATGGGCATATGTCTCTAAGACCTACATAGGCAGGCGTACCCCTTCTTTATCAAATCACCTATTAAAATCCTAGACATAGATTTAGGTAGATTGAATATGTGGGGGGGCGTGTATGTTGGGTTAACCTTGAGTCGATGAAAGAGTTAATGAGTTAAATATTTTTTTAGTTCAAAGAAGGTTTTTTTTCATGTCCATGTGTTTTGGGTATCCCGTGGTATTGTGTCTATGGATTGCATGTAATGAACCCTATTAAAGGATTTGTGAAGTCCATTGTAAATGGGTTTGGAGGTAAGCGGTGAAGGCTTACTTGGTCGGTTTGGCCGGATTTGGTCAAAGTTGTTTGAATGCAATGTTCAAGGTGGAGTAGTGTGTCCAGTTTAGAAAGGTGGGCCTGTAGAAAGACTGACGTGTTGGCAGGTCAATCAAGTTTTTGATAATATATGATGAAGGTACATTCATATCGAGGGAACTTGGAAAGTATTACAATGAATTTGGGATCAAATAGGCATGTTCAATAATGCCAATTTGCAACAATAGTTGTGGACAGAAGCGATTGGGCTATCTGGTAACTTAGTCACCGTCGATTGCAAAGACACGAAGAGGTGTGAACAGGTCATCTGGTAATTACTCAAATGTGAAATTATTCTAATTCTTATGGTTTTTTATTAGCTTTCTAAGTAGGACCCAAATCAAACAAGTAGATCTTTGATATAGTGATGATATTAAGGGGTGCAGACTGTGGGATCCTACTATCCATAGAATCATCACGGACAAAGATGTAGTGTTTTATGAATCTCCTTTTATAAAATCAAACATAGTAAAATATGAAAGTTTGAAAGCATCGTTGGTAGCAGAAAGGTATTTGGAAGGTATTGATTTCCATGAAAGTTTCTCACTAGTTTTTAAAAGCTTGTTTCTATTAATGTTGTGTTAGCATTGATTGTGATAGTACAACTATATGCTAAAATTGTTTTACATGGAGTTTTTTGGATAAGGGGATGTATATGGAACAACCAGAACGATTAGTTCAGAATCACAACAGGAGATTTGTTTGCAAACTCAAAAATCATGGTATGGCCTCAAACATGCTAGGCAAATGGTACAAGGTGTTTGATTCCTTCATGGTGAACCAAATTTTACAAGAAGTGAGTATAACCATTGTGTTTATGGTATATTCATTATCTTGCGGTTATATGTTATGGTTGTTGCAAGCACAAGCATGGTTCAGATCAACAGGTTGGTTTAGTTGCTTAGGATGTTTGTTATGAAGGATCTCAGAGAAGTAAAGTAAATCTTGGGCATGGGAATACACAGAGACAGGAAGGATGGTAAGCTTGGTTATTGCAGTAGAAGTATGTGGTGAAGATACTCAAGAAATTCGGTATAAATAATGTGAAACTGGTAAAATCCCTTTGGCTTTTCATTGTAATTTTTCTTCAGGTTTATTTCCTAATTGATGAAAAAGAAAAGGATTATATGTCTCGAGTTTTATATGCTAGTAGGAAGTTTGATGATTGCGATGGAGAAATGGTCATCATTTCACATGCATTTGGTGTTGTCAGTAGACACATGGAAAAACCAAGTCAAGATCATGGAAATGGGTGCTTCAAACACATAAGCACAAGTATCACCTACAGTGGTTGCAGTGATTTGGTATAAGGTTATGATTCATGAGATTTTGGAAAGTTCATCGGTTTATTAGACATGTTACTGATGGAGACACAATGGTCCATGCTGGAGTGAATTGTGCAAGCATGTCCACGTAACATTATTGTCAAAAAAGTTGCGGAGCAGTGATGGTGTTTGGCTTCTCTTGGCTTGCAAAAAAGGTGATGAATTAATTAAGGGCATGATATATCAGGTAAATTAAGGTGGAGATTGTTGGAAACATGCCAACGAATTTTCTCATGCAGTCACATGCACATGCACATGCACATGCATGCAATCTATTAATGAACTATTTGTGTAACTATGTGATCTATTCATGATCAGTCTGTGATAGATGTTATATATACTAGCATACCCATAGAGGTAGAGGACAATGCAAGTGCAAGCGAGTACATTGTGTGAGGAGATGATGGTTGTATGCTTGGGTTGGCTATTGTAATTCTCCCTTGAATAGAAGAAGACCCTGTGGTTTTTTCCCTCACTGGGTTTCCACATAAATCACTGTGTCAAGTGTATGATTGATGTGCTTGGTTTTATAGGTGTTTGATCTTGCTTAGTTTATGCTCTAATATAGAATAGCCTTATTCTGCTTGAGCTGCCCAATAGTCTCTTATATTAAATGAGAAACCGTTCCACTATTGCTATTTTTCATTGCATTTTTTTTCAATGATGATTGTAGTGGGTCTCATTATTCCACTTACATCTTAGAGCCATCCAAGATGGAAATAGTAAGGGTGGGGTGTCCACCTCGAGCACTTCTATTATACAAACTTAACCACTTGCAGATTAAACCATTCCTAGTCTAATTTCTAACAAAATCAAGAGAAAAAATAAAAATAAAAACAAAAGATAGAACGTTTAGACTAAGATAATGTTAATTAGCTTAATGGGATTGTATATTGATTGATATTTATTTTTCAAATTATACCAAATCATAAACCTGTTGTGTGGACAAAAGACTGGCCACGTTTCACCACCGGGAGGTAGCTTTGTCATGACGGGGTGAGAAAGTAGAAAGGATAATTTTTTGTATTTAAAATCAGCGGGTAAGTGGGTTTATAAATAAAATTTTGGTTTCTCCGCCTCTTATCTCCCATGCACGCCATAAACGAAGCGTGTCGTGAAAGATAGAACATGGGAATTGATGAAGGATTTGCAAAGAGTTCGTGTATGGCAACATTGGGAGCAGACGCTGCGAGATTCGATCCTGAAGCCTCGTGATCGGTGACTGACAACAGCTCGGTTCATAAGCCCAGGGCCATGGGGGAAAATAAACACCAATATCTCCATTCCATAGGACGAGTATTTCTCCATCAATAGAGAGGGTGGGCGTTCTGTCAAGAAGGCCCGACCTGTGCCCATCCAGGTAATGAGAAGTTGAGAATCACTGAGAAATTGAGAATCCGTGCAGAAGATGAACAGTTGGGGAAGGGTGTGAATGCAATTTGCTTTTCTGTGTATCTAATGAAGTACAGTTATTTAGGTCATAGTTTAAACGTTATATGTTTTATTTTTTTTGAAATTTTTTTGGTTTAATTTTGTGTTTTTGGTTTAATTTTGTGTAAAATATAGTGAAAAAATATTAAATTTATAAATTTGAATGATTAAATCTATATATTCTAAGTGTAACAAAAAAATACAATTTAAATAACAAAAACTTGTGATTTTCTCCAAATTTATGTGGCCAAATTCAGGTCATGATACGAGTCATGTTCATACAGCATACGGACAGTAAAAATTTTCCCATGATTGTCTAACAAGATCAAAAGCCAGGGCGTGCTGACAGATCACATCAGAGAAAGATGATTGTGGGAAAACGCCTTACTACTTTAAAAAAATCTCAAATATCAAATTTCAGTATTATTTATAGATCAATAAATCTCATAATAAAACTTGATAAAAATTAGGTTATTAATTACGCGGAAAGGTGTATACCTATTGGAGCCCGGCACAATTAATTACTTTTTAATTTAAAAATCTAATTTGATGGTTAACAATTGAAAATGCTGGAATATTCTTAGTAGTCCTCCCAAATAAATGCATATGATTTACTCTTCATAACTTCTTTGTATTTTTGAATGCATCAGTTAATTAACATTTACCTAATCATATTAAGAAATCACTGTACCACCATATGATTGCCACGTTTAGCTGATTAACCTTTGGAATTACCTTATTTAAGATTAACTTTTGGATTTCCTCAGCTCTATATGCATTTCAATTCACCAGAATGCATTTCAATTCACAAGAGTGCTGTCCATCCAGATAAACTTTTGGCGTTCACCAACAACATGCTAGTATTTGTACATGTGAGAAAATTATACGACGAAAATAGGTTAAATTTTGTAGCTGTACAAACAAATATGTGATTTGAAAGGAAGAACATCCAAGCTGCATTGGCTTTTCGATCGCTTAGTTTTATATTTTTCGCTAACAACATGGATATAACCTGGAAATCTCATTCACATGTATTTAAAACATATGAAAATATATCGAGAATAAGCATTTAAACACAACATAGAAACGTACATAGTGGAGCAAATATATTAACTGACAGGCGATATAGAAGGGAGCTTTTATTTATTTGGCAGCAAGCAGGGAGTGAGTGGGTCAGCTTGCAGCCCTAGAAGCTATATAGTGCAGCAAATATGATAACCAAAAGGGATATAGGAGGAGTCTTTCATTTATTTGGCAACAAGCAGTGAGTCAATGAGCTTGCGGTTGCGTCTATATCATGGCAGGTACTTGGGTTGCTTATAGAAGGGATACGTCTCGAAGCGCACATTGCAACTGCCCAGATATACTTGAGCTCCAACTTGTGAAGAACAACACTCATTCAAAGCTGTAATCGCTTTTCCCAAACAAACACCACAGTCAGGCCCAGCAAGACTTCTTGAGCACATTTCCAATCCATAAATGGTGACAGAAGAATTTACCACCCGTGATCCAGTGGCAAATCTTTTCACGTTTAAGGGAGCTTTGCCTGCCAGAGTCTTCACGACAGTCCCGAGAGTGTGATTGAAACCCTTAATATCACCGTTGCTGTTAACATTGAAAAGAGTAGTGATGATAACAGTATCGAGAACAGAGGCAAAAGTGTAATTCTCATAACGAATGAAGCAGAATTCCAACTGAATCCGAGCTCCAATGGCGTTGGGGCAGTCTTCATAAGCCATCTGTGAGGCTGCAGCCGAACACTTTTGGCAGTCCTCCTGAGAGACGTCGCCCCGGCATTGCAGAAGGCCGTTGACTT
>JZKD02S0222552.1:1142618-1153396 GCA_000966675.3 Picea glauca
AATATGCAGGAATGTAAACCGGTCAAGGTTCCTATTCCTGTTGGTGTAAAGTTATCTACAGATCAGTGTCCCAAGACACATGAAGAAGAGGAGGACATGTCTCATGTTCCATATGTGAGTGCAGTTGGTAGTTTGATGTATGCAATGGTATGTACTATACCGGACATTGCACATGCAGTGGGATTTTTGAGTAGGTATATGTCAAAACCAGGGAAAGAGCATTGGACAACAGTAAAAAGGATTTTCAGGTATTTGCATGGCACTTCTATCTATGGATTGTGCTATGAAGGAAGACTAGAATTGGACAGAGTGGTCGATATACATGGATTTGTGGATGTAGACTGGGTTGGATATTTGGATCATAGGAGATCTACAAGCGGGTATGTGTTTAACCTGTTTGGAGGACAAATAAGTTGGATGAGCAAAAGATAGGCTGTAGTGGCACTTTCAACTACATAAGTTGAATACATGGCAGCCACTCATGAAAGTAAGGAAGCAATATGGTTACAAATATTGTGTTAAGGTATTGGGTTGGTACAACAAGCTGTAAGGATAGAGTGCAACAGTCAGAGTGCAATTTTTCTGGTGAAGAACCCTTCTTATCATTCAAAGACAAAGCACATTGATGTTCAATATCACTTTGTGAGAGACATGATTGAAGAAAAGAAAGCATCACTATTGAAGGTGGACACTTTGAAGAATGTTGTAGACATTACTACTCATGCAAAAAATATAACACATATCCAACATTCTCCCACTTGTTGTTTTCTTTGCATACAAGGGGTTACAGGGTTACATAGTCAACAATCCAGGGAAGCAATAACCATGGATCCTCTACACCAAGAGAACTTCTCAGTGCTTGCAAACTTTTGTTTTCCTCAGGAAACGTGACACCTGCCTCGAGAAACATGTCATGTATTTAGGTGGTTTTCCAACACATGGTTTTTGCCAATGGTTTTCTATTTCCGGTTAAGGAATTAGGGTTTTGGACTAATCCAGGTCATTGGGTTAGGGTTTTGGATGCCGCTAGCTCCTATATGTATATTGTATTGTAAACAATGTATCACGATGAATAATATAGAATATGTTGGTTTTCCCGGTTTGGGTTTCCTGGGGAAAAATCTCTGTGTAATGTTTGTATTTGCCATTGTATATTTTCTGTTCTTTTTTTGAATATCTGTTTTCAATAGATATTGTACAAGGTTAAATTTTACAGTGTTTCTCTATGGAGAGGAGGGTGCAGAGTTGTAGAGTGGTGGCACCCTGGTGGCCAACGGGTGGTCAGCCACAAAAATCTTCAAAAAATGATTCTTTTTTTAATTTTTTAATCAAAGTGGGTTTTTTAACATTAGGAAAAGGGATGGGAGGTCTTGGGTTCAAACCCCCTCCCCTCCTTTTTTTTTTTAGCCTGAAGTTTGGGCATTGGAGTAGAGGAAAGTGGGGAGGTTGGGGTTTCAAACCCACTGGCTACAATTTTATCATGCACGGGACATAATATTACGAAAAACTCAAAATTTTATAAATATTTAAGGAATCCCTAGAGGCTTGGACCTAGTGCCCAAGAGGGGTTTGAATCCCCTCTCCCTTACATATTTGCCCAATTAACTCTCTGGGAAAGCATAAAAATCAACACACTATTGTGTGAGCCAGCAGATTGATTGAACCCATCAATATTCAATTCTGAACCATGAAGAAAATCACCACATCCATAACCAAATTTGACATTTATGAGAAAAAAATCATTGGTTGAGGAGGTAATGAGGTATGGGTACCTGTACATTGTACTTAGGGATGGAGAATATCTTGGCATGCTGCCATGGAAAATCTAAAGTTGTTGTCTGGAACCCCTCATCTTCCATTAAATACCTCAGTTGAGGAGCTCCCTCCCTCTCCAATTCACCTGTCAAATGAGCGAGAGGAGAGGAGGGTGGGTTTTGTATTTTCCGCCATAAAAAATAATTCTAATTTCCCCAATTTTGCATGAGGGATGCATGTCTGGTCCTTAATTTTCACCTTTTTTCTGATTTTTTGAATTTTCCACTATTTTTTAATATTTCCCTTGAACATTGTGTCAAGTCAAAGTTTGACTTTGATTTTGAATTTTGACCATGACCTTGTTGACTTAGCCAAAAAATGTTGCCAAATGAGACCAGGTCAGAATTAGATGCAGAGCACGTTGTTGCAAAGGTCTCGACGAGCCTGTCGAGAATATGTGGTTACCATTTTGACATGATACCACCTCAACCCTAAAATTTGGCCTGAAATAGTTGGCGCTTAAAGGCCTGGACTTGTTGATGGGTCCCAAAATTTTTATGTGGGATGGTTTCATAACTCAAAACATACCCCAGGAAGGCCTCCCTACGGGGAAAAGAACATGGTCCCATAACAAGCTGAGCAAGGTCGGGATGGTCCCATTTGGGTATCGTTTAATATGTTGATTGGCATAGTGATGATGATGGTTGTTATACTACCTTCGAATAGGAGATAGTAGGGTAGGGAGAATCATTCATTTTATATCCATTTGTCCTTAATAAGCTCACCATGGACTATTTCCAACTAACTTGACCTTGTTACATGATACTCTCTAGTTCCTGAAAAGTCTTTACATACTTATACAAAAACCCTCTGAAGGAATCCAAATGATAATCTTTCAAGGAAAGAGGCCATAGTAATTATGACCTTCGCCACTGTCTTCGACTGGAACCATAGCACAAAGGGTTTCTTGTGGATGAATGAAGGTGTTAAACACCATGTTGAGCCCAAAGTAGATTTTTGGGTCAACATTCTTGGCGTTGAAGGAGAAATGCCTTCCAAAGCATGTAGAACAATGGGATCACACACGTCAGGGGTATGAATACTCAATGGAAATTAATAATTTCAAAGTGACTGATGTGGGTGAGAAGGGGGGATTCGACTGTATTATAAGAATCATTTTTCACATTAGGGATAACTGAAGAATGAAAGTAGCATAGTAAATATATACAACAGAATTTATACTGTGATTGACAAAGGATAGAATAATGGGAATAATGACCTGGGTTTTGCTGAGAAATGTGGCCCAAATGACATGGGTCTCTCACCCAGATTATGTCTTAACTGGGAGAATTGAGGCTTAAGGTGAACCTTGGCTCAACACAAAGTCTCATGCATGCCTTCAATTCTCGACAAACAAACAAGAAAATAGGATCTTTTGAAATCAGCAAACCACTATAGAAAAACTAGCAAGAAAACCATTCAATCAAGGGAGTAAAGAAATATAAAAAACTTTTGGAAGTAGTTGCTGAAATATCCCAGTGATCACAAGTGATGGAACTTCGTAGGAAAAATGAATGTTGCTTGGAAAGAACAGATTGTAAGTGGTCAAGTAAAGTGTTGTTGCAATCACATAGCTATGTAATCCATCATGCCATCATGGCTTCAGCTTCACCAGAGAATAATATGCTACCCCGTTATACTTTCCCTGCTGACTTTGGTTAAATAAAAATCAGGTTTACTCCTATTTAAGAGGATATTAGTTCATAGTTTCCTAAAGGCCAAGCATGATAAAAGGGTTCCCAAGGCTGTATTCTTTTCAAAACTACATATCATAACAAGGAAAATACCATTTCCATGAACACCAGACAGACCAAGAATCAAGGAAAACAATTCAAAAGGCGCAAAAAGGCCCCAAATTGAAATAAAATAGGTAAAAAGTCTCCAAATTGAAATCAAGGAGATATATACAAGCATAAATCAACAAAAACAAATACATACAAACATAAAATGAATAAGTGGTGACTTATGTAGAGGATGATGAGGTCCCTCAGAAGTAAAAGAGATTTAGGTGACGACCATTCACAAGGAATTGAAGTGGTTCTCCATCCAAGGTTTTTAATCGGAAAGCGTTTGTCCCTAAAACCTCGTAGATTGTGTAAGAAACCAACCATAAAGAATCAAACTTGTGATGTTTGGATGGGGACTCATGTGGTTTGTCCCACAGTAGGACATTATCTTCTACTTTGTAATTTATCATTGTGTCTCTTTTATCGAAGGAACGTTTAACAATGTCTTGCTTATTTTGGAAGTGTTGGAATGTGTCTTTTCTTACCTCTTCTAGTTCGATGAGTATGTCTAAACGATGTTGTAAACGCTGGAAATAATATTCTACCTCAACAATGGCCAACCTCAAGGATGGAATTTGTAAGTGAATAGGATAGGATAGCAGGGGCTCAATACACCAGTGTGTAAGGACTTTGACCCGTTGTTGTCTTAGGGGTTATACGATCAGCCCATAAAGCAAATTTTAACTTTGTGTTCCAATAATGCTTGTTATATTTGACTATTCTCTTAAGGATCGAAATCATATTTTTATTTTTGGATTGGACCAATCCATTACCTTGGGGGTAATAGGTGGAAGATCAAAAAATTTGGATACCATATGTGAAACCAAGGTGAAGCATGACATCATACATGAATGATGATCCATTATCAATTAGTATCTCAATAGGGGTTCCAAAATGGGATAAAATGTTATGCTTAATGAATTCTACCACCTGCTTACTCATAGCGTTCTTAAGGGCAATTACTTCAGCCCACTTTGTAAAGTAGTCAGTAGCCATTAAGATGAATATGTGACCAGCGCTCGAAGGCGGTGAAACTGGCCCAATAAAGTCCATGCCCCATCTTACAAAAGGGACTTGGATTTCAATAGGCCTAAGAGGTAAGGAATCTAACTTTTTCTTATTAGTGAAGCGTTGGAAAGCTTCACATTTTTAAACCAGTAAATGGGAAACTTGGTGGAGTGAAGGCCAAAAGTAACTAGCATGTAAAACTTTTGTTGTAGTGGTTTTGGGTGAAAAGTGACCTCCACAAACCCCGAAATGGCATTGTTCAAGTGCCATTTGGGCTTGATCAAGAGTCAAGAATCATGACAAAACCCCCTTGAGGCTTCTTCAGTAAAGGATTTGGTCTTTCTTAGGGTCCTAACTCACACATAGGTAGATTAATATATTTAGATGTAATAAAGGTCAATATTAATAAGGCCTTTCAATAAAATAGACTAAGGTGGATGTAAGAAGAGCTAATAGAAGCTTCCGCTTCTAGAAGGATCTTCCTCTAGATGCTTCTCTTGATAGACATTTTGTATAAATAAGGGTTGAGGGTATGAAAACCCTATCTTAGAGATTATTGTAACAGAGCGTTGCTCGATTGGAGGTTGCCCCCTCGAAGAGGCCTGTGAACATTGATTTCTGAATCAAAGTGCTATTTCTATTGCTATTCTTATATCATTTATGTGTTATTGTGGAGATTATGATGCATATTTTACTGTTATTCTGCCATTTCTAGCATTTTATTTATGTTCTGCATATTTTTTATATCAGGTATATTGCAAGTGGTATCATAGAACTTTCCTTGGCAGAAATTATGGGATTTTTTTTCCTAGGGTAGAGACGTATTCCGATGTCTTTCAACCATAAAGATCTGTTGTTACGTGCATAAACCCACAGTTGAGGGATTCATACATGCAGGAAATACAAGTGGTACTTAAGCGCACATCTGTTGGCCACCCTTGTAACCCATGTTGGTACCCCTTCGAGTGGTAGCGCATCAGACAACACCTGTGTACGTATCGGCCTAGATTTCATGAAGCCCTCTTTAGATAAACCTACCAATTGCCAAACTGCTATAGTGTCATCGAGAATAACACTCGGGAATATACTCTCTAGTACCTGGGTAGTCAGGTAATATGGCTAAGGGTACGGTCTATCATCCTTAGTTAGTGCCCTGAGATATTGGGCCAAGTACTACTGTTGGACCCTGCACGTATATCAGAGAGCTATAGCATAGGGAAAACTCTTGTCTATAAAACCCTTGAATACCTAACCCTTAGGGGACAAAAACATAGACAAATTAAAAATAGACCAAATATGTTGTTGCGCAACTGTGTTCGGTTTGCCAAGTAAATACACATCTCTTTCTGGTTAAACATTTGGGGATTTCATCATTGCAGTATTCTTTAGATCGAAGTATAACTCCGCAGGTAAAAAAAAAAATTTCTGGAAATTTTTTCACCATTATTTGAGACCTATTCCATTGGATTCATCTCTTTGCCCTTATCAGTTTCATCCATATCATTTTTAGACAAAATTTTTGACCCTGCACGCCCATTTTTAGTCATCCATCCTCATGGCCCATACCTGTAGCCAAGACCTAGAAGCTCTCTTCAACACCATGCAATCTGGTTTCCTAGAAACCCAAAAATAAGTAAAACAACTCAGCACTACTATTGCCTTCATCGATTCGTCCATCAATGCTACCATAAATACAACCATGCAGTCCTCAATGGAGGAAGTCAAACAAGAACTTACCACCCAGCTTGAATCTGTCTTTGTAGCACTCTGCACCAAACTAAAGATCCCTACAGATGACCATTTCTCTGAAGCAAATCCAAAGAATGAAGGCGAAAATTCGTCCCACTCTCATACCTTTCAGTCCCATCACTTTCAACGTGACATACGCCTTTAATGGGTGGATGTGACCAAATTTGATGGCTCAGACTCCATTGGTTGGGTAACCCAAATGGAACATTATTTCTCTTTATATGGCATTACCGATGACTTGGCCAAACTTTGGTATGGTGGTCTCCATCTAGATCAAGAACATTGGCAATGGTGGCAATGGAGAAAAACTTCCCGTCAAGGGTATATTTCTTGGACCCAATTTGTGACCGAGATTTATGAATGCTTTGACATGAAAACTAACCATTTGGGCTATTTGACAAAGTTGAAGCAATCTAGAACAATACAAGACTTCATAGTTTCCTTTGAATGCCTGGCTTTTCGAACAGAGGGCATGACTGATGCTTTCTTTCGAGAGTTTTTTATTAGTGGCCTCAAGGAGGAGATTCGGGCCCATGTCCTCATGGCTCGACCCTCGACTTGGGTGGAGGCTACTAAAAGAGATAAAGAAGCACAACAGGTGGTATCATATCAAAATCGAAAAACCTCCTTTATCCCTCGCCCTAAACTCGTCACTCCCACTACTCCCTCCGCCCCATTAAAAATCCAAAAATTGACCAAGGTTGAAATGGTTGAACGCCAACTCAAAGGCCTTTGTTATAATTGTGATCACAAATATTTCCTAGGCCACAAGTGTAAGGAACAAAATCTTTTTATGGCCATCTTTGAGGACATTTCAGAAGAGGATGTTGAAACTCCCCTTATGTCTGAGTCACCTGAAGTCATTGACATAACCCCTCCCTCAGACCCTCCCAAAGTAGAACCCGTCATTTCCCTCAATGCTCTCACTGGTTTTTCCGCTCCCCAAACCCTCAAATTAATCGGTTACATTAAGCATCAGAAGGTCATCATTCTGGTTGATAGTGGAAGAACCCATAATTGTATTCATCGCCGCATTGCCCAAGAAACTCATTTCTACATCCATGTTGTCAATAATTTCCAAATCATGATTGCCAATGGTGGTTCCATGAAATGCGGAGGGCGTTGTGAAAATGTGTGTCTCCAAATCGGTGACTACCACCTAAAATCTCATATGTTTACTATCGACATGGGTGGTTGTGACATTGTGTTGGGTGTCGACTGGCTAAGAACTTTGGGTCCCATTCTCATGGATTTTAAGGCATTAACCATGCAATTTGACGAGGAAGACCACCAATATAAATTCCATGGCATCACTGCTAGTTCACTTGAGATCATTAGTTCCCATCGCATGGAAAAGCTACTAAAAAAAGGTCATTTTGTTGTCATTGCCCAACTCCATGCCATTCAAGAAACATAAACACCCCTAGTGCCGCATGACCTCCAAGCTCTCCTTTCTAAACACTAAATGGTGTTTTCCACTCCCCAAGTCCTCCTTCCTTCCTACGGTGTTCATGATCATTCCATTCCCCTTATACCCGAAATCCTTCCTCCCAATATCCGTCCATATCACCACCCCTTCTCACAAAAAAATGAAATTGAGAAAATGGTCCAGGAACTCCTTAATGCAGGCAGAATCTGCCCCAGTACGAGCCCTTAATATTCTTCTATAGTCATGGTCCTAAATAAATAAGGTTCTTGGAGAATGTGTCCTAACTTTCATGCCCTCAACAAACTGACCATTAAAGAAAAATTTTTCATTCCTGTCATTGATGACCTCCTGGATGAATTGAGTGGCGCCCAATTCTTTACTAAACTGGATCTTCTCTCGAGCTATCACCAGATATGTATGAAAGAGGAAGACATTCCCAAGACGTCCTTTCACACTCATGAGGGCCACTATGAGTTTTTGGTCATTCCCTTTGGCTTGTGTAATGCTCCCTCCACCTTCCAAAGCCTCATGAATCATGTATTTTGTCCCTTTCTTTGTCATTTTGTGTTAGTTTTCTTTGATGATATCCTCATCTATAGAAAAACCTGGACCGACCATCTCACTCATGTGGATCAATTTCTCCATCTCCTCTCCTAGCACCAAATTTTCCTGAAACAGTCTAAATGTGCTTTTGGTGCCTCCGAAGTAGAATACTTGTGTCATTTGGTTGGCAAGGATGGCATCAGGGTGGATCCAAAAAATATTGAAGCTATGCAAGATTGGCTGCACCCAAAGACTCTCAAAAGCTTGCATGGATTTCTGGGCTTAACAGGGTATTATCGCAAGTTTGTTAAGAACTATGGAAATATTGCAATACCTCTCACTGCTCTCCTAAAAAATAACTCTTTCACTTGGACTCCAGCCGCTGCTCAAGATTTTCAAACCTTGAAGACAACCATGTGCACCACTCCGGTTCTGGCCCTTCCTGATTTCACAAAGACCTTTGTGTTGGAATGTGATGCCTTGGGGAAAGGAATCGACGTTGTCCTTATGCAAGAGGGTCGACCTTTGGCCTTCACCAGCAAGCAACTATCCGAAAGGAATATGGGCAAACCCATTTATGAAAAGGAAATGTTGGTTATTCTGCATGTCGTTGAGCTGTGGTGCCCTTATCTCTTGGGACAACGCTTCCAAATCAAGACCGACCATCAAAGCCTCAAGTAATTTCTGGAACAACGTGTTTCCTCCCAGGAGCAACAAAAATGGGTGACTAAGATCTTTGGTTATGATTATGAGATCATTTACAAGAAGGGAAAAGACAATGTAGTGGCAGATGCACTGTCCCAAAAATATGAAGAAGAAGGTTCCCTTTTTTCTCTTTCCTTCATTATACTCGATTGGCTCCAAGCTGTGCGATAAGAATGGCTTTAAGACCCCAAAAGTTCACATCTGATCTAGCAATTGCAGAGAAAGGCTCCAACTCCCCCAGGGTACTCTTGGCTATAGGATGAGCTTAGATACAAAGGCCATTTGTATTTAAGTAAACAATCAAAGATTAAATCCATGATACTTTCTGAGCTTCATGCTACACCCACAACGGGGCACTTAGGGTTCACCAAAACATATGACCGAGTCAAATGTTCTTTTTTCTGGGATGGTATGAAACATGACATCCGTAATTTTGTAGCTGAATGTGAGGTGTGCCAACGCAACAGGGGAGAAACGGTCAAATCTTTGGGCACACTACAACCGCTTCTGATTCCACCAGCTATTTGGAAGGATATCTCTATGGACTTTATTAGCGGCTTACCCAAATCAGGGAATAAACCAGTCATAATGGTGGTTGTGGATTGCCTTTCCAAGTATTCTTATTTCTACACTTTTCAACACCCATTTACTACATCCACGGTGGCTCAACTTTTCATGGACCAGGTCTTCAAGCTTCATGGCATGCCGCACTCTATTGTTTTTTATCGTGACCCAACTTTCACAAGCAATTTTTGGCAAGAACTATTTAAGCTCCAGGGAACCCAATTGCATCTCAGCACAACTTATCATCCCCAGACTGATGGTCAAATAGAAGTTGTCAACAAGTGTTTGGAAACATATATGAGGTGTTTTGCTTATGAAAAACAACATCAATGGGTTCAATGGCTACCCCTAGCCAAACGGTGGTACAACACTTCCTACCATATAGCTACTCGCATGACTCCTTTTGAAGCAGTATATGGACATAATCCACCTTCAGTTCTCTCATACTTACCGGGTACCTCGAAGGTCCAGGTGGTTGACCAAACACTTACAGTTTGAGAGGATATTCTTCGTACCCTTAAAGAGAACTTGTTCATGGCACAAAATCACATGAAGCAACAAGCAGATCAAAGTCACTCTGAACGTCAATTTGTATAAGGGGATCAGGTCTTTCTGCGACTGCAACCATACAAGAAAACTTCCCTCAAGGCCAAGAATTGTCAGAAGCTAGCACTCAAATTTTATGGTCCTTATATAGTTCTCAAATGTGTGGGACAAGTTGCATAACAGTTAGATCTGCCCAGTCAGTCAAAGCTACATCCAATTTTCCATGTTTCATGCTTAAAGAAGGTGATTGGAACTCGGTGCCAAATTCAAACCAACCTTCCGAAGTTAGTTGAAGAAGGATCCATTTGGCTACAACCAGAAGCAGTTTTGGACCAGCATGAGCGTCGCCTGCATCAACAAACCATCAAGGAAGTGCTAGTCCAGTGGAAAGATACAAATCCAGCAGATGCCACTTGGGAACCAACGACCATTCTGCACCAGTTTCCTCATCTCAAACCTTGAGGACAAGGCTATTTTTAAGGGGGTGGACATGTTAGGGTCCTAACTTGCACATAGGTAGATTAATATATTCAGATGTAATAAAGGTCAATATTAATAAGACCTTTCAATAAAATAGAATAAGGCGGATGTAAGAAGACCTAATAGAAGCTTCCGCTTCTAGAAGGATCTTC
>JZKD02S0222552.1:1163498-1205838 GCA_000966675.3 Picea glauca
GTTTGGAGGAGCAAAGATGGGTGGAGTGGTGGGGAGAAGGGTGCGAGGGAAGAGGAGATGGAGGGAACGTGAAGGTTGGAGCATGGAGGAGGGACTGGTGGGAGTGGATGTGCAGAGGAGGAGGGGTGTTGGGGGGTCGTGAGAAGGATTGAGTCATGCATAGAGGAAAGGGCACATGAGGAGAGGAGGATAGGAGGTGTGGGAGAAGAGGACTGTGCACGGGTAGGAATAGATGGAAGGGTGTGTGCAGAGAAGGGGACTGTGCGCGGGTACAAGGAGATGTAAGGAGGAGTAGATGGAAGGGTGTGTGTGGAGAAGGGAGAATGGGAGAGGAGGATTAGGGAGAAGGGTGTAGTGGAATAGAGGGAGAGGAGGTGGTGTGCGCATGGAATGGAGGTTTGTTGGGCATGAGGTGGAGGGGAGGTGTTGACTGTATGTAGGGGAGGAGGTGTTGGTACATGGAGAGGAGGGTGTAGAGTTCCAGAGAATTGGTGCCTTAGTGGTTGATGGGCCACCAAAATTTTCAAAAATTGATTCATTTTTTAATTTTTTAATCAAAGTGGGTTTTTTAACTTTAGGAAAAGGGATGGGAGGTCTTGGGTTCAAACGCCCTCACATCCTTTTTTGATTTTTTAGTTAGAATTTTGGGTATCTGAGTAGGGGAAAGGGGGAGGTTGGGGTTTCAAACCCCCTAACTGCAATTTTAGCATGTACACACCAGAATATTCAACAAAAATCATAATTTTATAAATATTTAAGGGAGCCCTGGAGGCTTGGGCCTGGTTCCCGAGAGGGGTTCGAATCCCCTCTCCCTTACATATTTTCCCAATTAAATCTCTAGTAAAGCATAAAAACTAGCACACTAATGTTTGAAATAACATATTGACTGAACCCATCAATATCCAATTCTGAACCATGAATAAAATTACCACAACCATAACCAAATTTGACATTTCCAAGCAAAAAATCATGAGTTGAGGAGGTAATGAGGTATGGGTACCTGTACCCTGTGCTTGGGGATGGAGTATGGGTTGGCCTGTTGCCATGCAAAATCTAAAGTTGTTGTCTGGAACCCCTCATATGCCATTGAAGACCTCAGTTGTAGAGCTCCCTCCCTCTCTAATTCACCTGTCAAATGAGCTAGAGGAGAGGAGGGTGGGTTTTGTATTCCCCCCCCCCAAAAAAAAAAAATCTAATTTCCACAATTTTGCCTTTTTCTATTTTTTTTTTAATTTTTCCACTATTTTTTAATATTTCCCTCGAAAATTGTGTCAAGTCAAAGTTTGACTTTGACTTTGACTTTTGACCATGACCTTGTTGACTTAACCAAAAAAAATTGCCAAATGAGACGATGTTGGAATTGGATGCAAAGCTTGTCGCTGGAAAGGTATCAAAGATCCCGTCGATAATACATGGTCACGAATCTAACATGTACCACCTCACCCCTCAATTTTGGCCCAAAACAATCACTGCTTAAAGGCCTTGACTTGTTGGTGGGTCCACATAACACCCAATCTTGCGAAAGGTGATACGCCGCCATACGATATCCAATCGAAGAAAACAAAGTACCGTCGGAAAGGTATCAATGAGTAATTATAAAATATGTCCATATATTTTTGTGTTGGGGATTTTAATGATTGTTTTATATGCCATGAAACCCTGCTATGCAAGTTGGTTGGCCCCCTTTGCTCGAAATAGTTGACAAATTTGTGACATCCCTAACCGGGCCATCCGAGGTCAGAATGAGGTAAATTAGGAGTCGTTGGAAATTTATATGAGTCCAATACAACATGAAATCATTGAATCCGTAATTTAAAACCCATTAGCAACAAGTTGTTAACCCTTAACCACTGCAACCAATCTGGTGTCCAAAAGTGGTCATGAACTTGCTAAGGCTCATTCTCACCAACCGGGGGTCGAAACCAAGTATGGGATATACTGTTGGAAATTTCATGCACTGAACTACACCATACTTAGGTTTTATTTTCCCTTAAAAAAATAAATCGAAACATAATCATACCAGGAAGTCACAACTGTTGGTTTTGGTCATTCGGGTGACGCAAACATTGCGTCCTCCGTAGGGGGGTCATACACATTTGGAATCAGGTTCATGATAGCCCGTTGGAAATATTATCCCAATCCATACAATATGGAAGAATGATTTTTCACAAAATGTTATCATACTTCATTTTATTATTTTCTAAAGGACCCCATTCCCATGGGACCCACCTAGTGACAAGCGGAAGGGGCCAACGATAAAATTTTTGCAAACTGCGTGCCTAGCTCATCAAATATGAACTGAGAAGTATTGAAATGAGGAATTATGATGTGGGAGGGTTTCAAAACTCAAAAAAACCTTGTGAAGGACTCCCTTGAGGGGAAAATAACATGGTCCCATAACAAGTTGAGCAAGGTAGGGATGGTTCCATTTGGGTACTGTTTAAGATCTTGATGGGCATAGTGATGATCATGGTTGTTATACTGTTTCAAAATAGGATATAGTAGGGTAGGTAAAATAATGATTTTGATATCCATTTTTCCTTACTATCCCTCAACTAACCATGGACTTTTTCCAACTAGCTTGACCTCGTTACCTCATAATCTCTAGTTCCTGATAAGTATTTACATACTTAGATAAAAACCCTCTGAAGGAAGCCAACTGATACTCTTTCAAGGGAAGAGGTCGTAGTAACTATGACCCCTTCCACTGTATTTTACTGGAACCATAACACAAAGGGCTTCTTGTGGAGGAATGAAGGTGTTAAACACCATATTGAGCCCAAAGCAGATTTTTGGGTCAACATGCACATTATTCTTAACATGAACACGTGTGTGTTTTTGTTAGCACTAAATAACTCTCTCTCTCTCTCTCTCTCTCTCTCTCTCTCTATATATATATATATACCCCATCTCCCCCCCTCTCTCTCCCTGCATATCCACATCCTTGCAAATGTGTTTATCCTGCACATAATAGATCTATATGGGAATTGACATACATAGTTGCAGAGAAAATAGAAGAAAAGAGAAGCAAGAGAGAAAGAATAGAATAATTCTCATTAACCAAATAAATGAATAATAATTTACACATGATATACTATGTATAACTCAACCAATGCGTACTGGAGGAGAATTCAATGCACCATAGTGGTGGTATAGAGTGATTTGGACACACGACAACAATTATAGGAGTAAATTTCCACCTGGTCTAGTCTCTCAGGTAGTTACGGGAGTGAACTACCACCTAGCTGAGTTAACTAGTCTATTAGTATTCAATTAACTCACTGAAAGTGAGTGAAGTGAGGAGGTGATCATGGAATCATGGGTAATGCGCTAGTATGGTGATGATCCCAAAGACAATGCGTAATATCTGGTGATGATCCCAATGTTGCATGGTGATAATCTCAATGTAGAACCTAGACTCCACTCAACTGATCAAACTGAAGTTAAAACTGAAGAGAATATTCTCCCTATAAGAATATTCTTCCTAAAATATAGGAGACTGAATAATGACTAATAAACATAAGAAAAACCTTAGGAAAAAAAAATCGTAGGTGTGTTTGAAATAACTCCAACACGCCCCTGAACATAAATATGGTGAAAATA
The DNA here is from genome assembly GCA_000966675.3 of Picea glauca. Taxonomy (NCBI): domain Eukaryota; kingdom Viridiplantae; phylum Streptophyta; class Pinopsida; order Pinales; family Pinaceae; genus Picea; species Picea glauca. The sequence goes on from JZKD02S0222552.1 coordinate 1,167,102, forward strand.
AAGAATGGGTCCCGACAACAAGGCGATGTTAAGTACCCAAATACAAAAGATACACTTAAAAAAAGTAAATAAAGAAGGTGATCCAAAATGGATCTAGAAAGGCTCAAAAATCAAAGTTTTCAAATGCTCAAGAAAATTACATGATCGCGAAGTTCTTGTAGCAATTTATTTAGCGGTGAAAATGGATTGTAAATCCGACATCATATGTGAAAGTTGTTGTAGTTTGAAGTTTTGGTCAAAAACATGTAAAATAATAAAAGTCAAAGTTTACGTGGCAGCATGACATGTCGCAGGTGATTTGATTGCATATGACTTGTTAAATTTATGAAGCATATTTTTAGTTAAAAGTATTTGATATTTATTATAGGCATAGGCTAAACCCCAAAGGAAAGGGACCTTTGTTGGCACTCATTTTCCTTCCTCCATTTCCGGTCGTTGATGATGTCAGAGCCATCATCGATCATGTCAAAGCCCTAGCTCCCCATTACCTGTCAACCCTTCTATCGGCAGTCGCGCAATCTTTCTATCCGGCAACACCAAATTCAAATTCAATCCTCCCCACCTCATTCCCTCTATGCACGCCCATTCCTCTGCTCCCAATCCGCGCCCGCCTCATTCTTCTAGGCACCCATTCCTCCACCCCTGAACCGGAGCACTGTGTGAGAAACGACGATTGTTGGACCCTCAATGAATTTGGTGTCTATTTAATTGATTAGTTATTGTAGACCTCAGATTTGCATGTTTAATGCTCCTTTGGTTCAGGCCTAGGCTCATTTCGTCTGACATGTGCCCTGTCTGCCACAGTGCCTAGTTTGCAGTATAATTTGTATCATACATTGTGTCATACTGTGTTTCAGGTATAATTCTAGCCTTTTCAAAAATCCATTTCCAACGTTTCTTCTTATTCTCTAATATTTATTTTCTATGTTGCGCCAATGTTTCAATTATGTGCGTTCATAGCTCTCAGCTTTCTGTATTTCAAGTATTTGTTTCGTGGAAATTCTATGTAAATGATTCTTGGTCTGACGCTCTACGTGGTGAAGATATATGTTGGGTCAATGATTTATGTTACTGCACATGGACGCGCAACAATTCGCGTAATATTTGTAAAATAACAGAAAATCCATAGATTTATAACTTTGCCATTAAGTCATTACATTCAACGATTATTTTCCTTCAAATTCGAAATTCACTAAATCTGAAGGAAGTTCAAATAAATTCGATCCAGATTCTGGAAATCTCAATCCAAACCCGAACTTGATATCGAACTCCAAGGTGAACAAATTCAATGGAAAATCGAGTGTTTATTGAAATTCATCCCTAAAATTTGACAAAGAAAAAAAAATTAAACCATACCGCCGGGTCTATGTGTTTTTTGCACTGATATTTTTGTTTCCTCCAAGGCTCGAACCACTACCCGCTCGACTTATTTCCAATTTCCTTAGACCTCTGCGCAATTGTAGAGTCATGCACTTGATGTAGTTCCAGGTTCCATCTCTCTCTACACATTCGCAGATTCCTCTGCCTAACACTGTACTCATTTCCAGTTTCCAAATATCCTCAGCACAACAACAAACTACTCGACCTGATGTCCATGAAAATTGATTATATTTTATGGCCAGGTTTTTGGTTTTGTTGTGGCTTTCATTTACTTCACAGCTAACATTTCTATATTACAACATATATTTTTTATTTTTTTAAATTTTGTAGAATGTCAAATTTTATGTTGAATTTTACTACGAAAATCTTTACTGTCAAATTTTTGTCAACATTCGAGGTGGTCGAAATCGAATTTGAATTCTAACCAAGTGATTTGGTGTGTGGAAAAAGTGCCCTTCTCCAGTCTCGGTCCCATTCTTAGAGTATTACAATGGAAAATATTAGTCTCACAACACTCCGAAAAGATTTCTTAGGCTGAGAAGTTGTGCATGAAATGAACTGTTTGCACCTTGCATATGGGGGGTTTAAAACTTGGATGGATTATGAAACACACCTACATTGCCAAATAACCAAGACCCGTTGACCCTGTCAGTTATTATGCAAGCTACAGAAACTGTCTTATTTAGTATAAACCTTCCCACATTTACTTCTGCTGCAAATGAAATTTTTATTTGAATTTTGTTATGCTAGTAATGCTTCGGCTCTGATTTAGATTTTTACAATAAAATTACTGCAAAAAGCATAGTTAGTGTAACACAATATCCTAGATTCTGGACAATATTCCCACAATGCAAGTAATGTCTTGTGTTCTTTCATTAACTTAAAAGAAAAAACATATGGGATCAGAACTATTAGTTTGGGATGTCTGAGTGAGAATACTAATTGTAATCTCACTGGGTAAGCTAGTTGTAATCTGCTACTTTATGGCAAAATTTCCAAAAGAAAATCATTATAACATGATTATAAATTAGATAAAGACATATGTTGATAAAGTTAATTAATATTTTTCAAAGAAGGTCTACTACTAAAGAATTAGACAAATGTCTCCCATTATTGGAAACTTGGTAACCCTTCTTCACCCTCAGATCATGGCATGACCCAGTAGAATGGCCTATCAACTTATAACTTGTTATAAGATAAGAAGTTTGAGACCTACAGAAGAATCCTTTAGGAGAGAGAGATTCCCATCAAAGAAGTGGCAAATGTTTTGAGATGGACCTCACCATCAAGGGAATAAACAGTTAGGAAGGGTTACTAAACATCCCTTTCAGAAGAAAGGAATCTCCAAAAATCTAGAATTTGGTCAAAAATCTGACATCCAAAGCGATCGGGAAGGTGGCAGCCTTCTATTGTAGAATAAAAAAGAAAAATCCTTTTAGGAGAGGCTCTATGGCATAGAGGTCTCCATGGTCCTACCTTATGATGATAATTTCTGGTTATTTGACATTGTTTGTTGGATTCAAATCACAGTTAATTGAATATCTTGGTTTTGTTGAAATTTTATGTGGAGTTTGGGCCTCCTATTATTATTTGGATATAATATGAAGGGAAGTTCATATTAGAAGTTGAACTCTCATTTCAAAGATCTTGAAAGGTTTTATTTATATTGTTAACAAGGAAAGTTTTTATATTGCTTGTTCTTGAGTTGAATAGGTCACTTGTTATGAGAGGACAGTGGAAAATAAATCCTTATTTTTTTCTTTCCATGCACAGTTTATTGATTATCATTACTGTCTTTATTCATTGCAGGCTAAGGTGGTTCCAGATGCTATTTAGGAATCTCATGCGTGGGCTATTGTTTTATTCATTGCAACCTAATAATACTCTTTCCCTTTTGCATAAGATGAGCTGATGTGTATTAAGGCATGTCCAAAGCTCTTCCAACACTATTGTTGCAGTACAAGGCTTTCTTTTTCTTTAACTTGGCCAACATATAATCTGGGGCTCTATACCCACTGGGGCTTGAACCTGGTTTATTAACATTGCAATGCCCCATCTCAACCACTAGATCACAACCTGGCGGATTAAATAGGGCATTCTTAAACCTCACTACATTTGTATTCTCAAAAGGTTGTAACAAATTCCAAGAATAAGGACTAATAGACTACAATTATCTTTTTTTTGTAGGATGACATTCATCATTGCAGAGGCTTTCTTTGTTGGTGGAGCAACAAGAAATGCCTACCATACAAAATATAGGGGTTTTTACTAACGAACCAATCTGTCTTATGAAACGCTGCGAAAGGGTGTCTTTGCAGCAGGAGCATCATTTACTGTGTTCACCTTGATTCTGAGTGAGCTGTAGTATGTGAGTTTCGCTAGGTCTAAGGAAGGGGGTTGGATGCCATATAGTAGAGAATCCGCTATTGGGATGAGTATCTTTCCCTGAGCAGACTTTAGTGGAGTGAGAGCCATCATTTTATTTCTTATGATGTATATATTTATATGGTTCTTGTTATTAGAGAACTATTTCTCAGTAAAAAGGATTGTTTCAAGGTAGCTCTAGAAATTGGAAAGACTAGGAATATGCAACAGAGGGTGTTCGTTAGAAGTTAATAAGAAAAAATTGTGTTTCCCATTGTATTTTTCCACATAATTTATATTTCTTACCATATGGTATATAATATGGATTGAGAAAGAAATTTGCATGCTTAGTGGTGCCAAGTTAAGGCAAGAATTTTGGGCAGAGGCAGTGGATACTGCATGTTATTTGGTCAATAGATCACCCTCATTAGCATTGGATGACATGACTCCACAAGAGGTATCGATTGGTAAGGAACCTTCTCTCACACATCTTAAGGTATTTCGCTGCGATGCATATGTTCATGTTCCAAAGGAAAATAGGAGTAACTTGGATAAGAAGGATGAAAAATGTATCTTTATTGGATATAAATATGGTCTCAAAGGTTTTAAGCTTTGGAACCTAGAAACTAAGAAGGTAGTGTATAGCCGAGATGTGGTATTTAGAGAAATGAAGGATTTTGTTAAACAAGAATTCCTACCAAGTAAGGAAGAACTAGAGAAGATAGAGTTTGATTTACAGGATGATGAATCAGACTCTACAGAAGAACATGAATTAGAAGAAGAAGATCCTCATACTCTAGTATTGAAGAGATCTGTTCGAGAAAGAAGGTTGACATAAAGGTATAGCCCATCTGATTTCCGTTCAAATTTTTCTTTGTCTATTACTGATGATGATCCTTGAATCCAACATGCCTTCACTTGTTTTATATGATCTTGAGAAGGTAAGTCTCCCTATTTTCTTTCATATATTCAATCATTGTTGATACCTTCATAATGAATGTTACATGTCCATCCCTTAAAAATCCTTCATCATTTTCGAGGTCAACTTTCAAATATTATTTGGTATTTTGAATCTTGGAACCAAGAGAGAGAAAACAACTTACTAGATTCCATGTATTTAAAAGAAGAGACATTATTTTCTTAATATTTTGTTCAACATAATGTATGGTTGTATAAAGTAAGCTTTAATTCCCTTTTAGTCTTATACTTGACTGAGTTTTCTCAAAATTCTTGTCAGGTTGAGGTGTTGCAACATGGGTGGCTAATATTAATAGAGGCATTAAATTATACTCTATTTCTTATATCCTTTATTTAAGTCTGACATTCTCATCTTCCATATCATCTATTGAAACATCCATAGCATCTCTTGTAACCTTACGAATCTTAGCGATTCCACATGGAAGCATGTTATTAAGGTTAAATGTAGAACAAGTTTTTCCCTTTTAATTTTTTGAAAGGTTTCTTTCAAAAATCATTTTTCTTAAGTCTTTATCAAATAAAGAGTTATGTATAGAAAGAGACTCTTCTTTTGAAAAATCTTTGTCTTGCATAGCGAGTATAGCCACAGGTTGTATATTTTCCTAGACTCATTCTTCATCATCAGGGAATTGGATATTTTCTATATCAACTTCTAAATCCATGTCTTTGAGATGGATCTCGCTCTCAGGTATGTGCTCTTCAATTTATTGTTGAGAATTAGTCTTTCTTTTTACTTCCAATTTATGATATTTTTCGAATTTTCCTTAAGGAGATTTTTTTATCACCTCCATCATCTAAATTATTCATTGAAGACTTTTTCTGCTAAGATGTTGTAGACTAATAGTTCTTTTTAGATAGAGTTCTCTTTTGGGAAATAATAAGATATTCAACATTATTTTTATTAGAGGGTTTTTCTTTTTTCTTAGACTGGTCTGTGGTACTTATGATGGTTTCAATATCACCTACTTTCCATTCAATGCATTCAGTCACATGATCATGGTTGTCTCCTTCTTATTCTCCAAGTATAAAAGTATTAATAATTGTATCAATGAATCCAATTGATACTGTGTCATCATGAAAAAGATGATTAGGGTCAAAACCATTAATCGCTTTTGAAAATTTCATGTAATATTGATCAAATTGTGTAGCATATTCATCAATTTTAGTAGTTCCTCTTAGAAATATTTCATTGACCTTCGAAGGTAGTGGGATAAAATTCTTTTTTTTTTCTCATATAATAAATGAAACCGGGACTTGTATTGTATTTCCAATTCAACAATAAATAATATATCTGGAACATAGTAAGGAAGATAAAAGGGTTTTTTCATGAGAGAAATAAATCCTTATATTATTGTATTTTTCCATCTCTTCTACAATCCCCTTTTTATTCATAAAATTTAATGCTTCCTCTGATAGTCTAGATGTATTTCCTCCAAAGATCAACTTCTTAAAAACATACACTTCATAAAAGCAGTGAGTGGCCTCTTTCCTCCACAGGGCTTGATACCACATTGTGACAGGGTCAACATTACAATTTACCCTTTCTTATATATTCAATCCCTTGAAGATATGATAGTAAGTAATAGAAAATATTAAGTAGGAGTCCATGTAGAACTTTTTAGTGTCTTTAAATTTTGACAGTTGCGAAGAAATTTAAGTAGAGATCATTTTTCCCCAACAAAAAAATGTTTGTTCATGGACTGTAAAATATAATATATAAAGAGCCAACTGTGGAATGGTTTTCGTAGACTCTTGTCCTATAATTATAGTAAAAATCCATGCTACTTCTCGGTAAGGATTTTTCAATGAACTAACCTGAATTCTGGATATATCCTTTGGCATTTTTTTGAAGGATATCCTAAGTATTCTTGAAAAATCTCTAATCCATTGTTCTTCTCCTTAAGGAAACTTTTAGCTTCATCTCCTCTTAATGTAATAGTAGACTCTAGTAATTTTAACATTTTACTGAAATTTGAAGGCACTAACGAGACGTGGGATCCATTATGTAGCATAATTTCCCTTCGATTTTGAATAAACTTGTCAATGCACCAAGAGACTATGTATTTGCAATCAAAAACTTAGGGAATGCATCCAACTAGAGAAATACATGATGTCCAAGCCTTATTTTCATTTCTTTCTGGTAGAGGCAATGTTGTGAAATACTAGTAAGACCTTGTCCAGTGAAAATTGTAGTATTTTCATCCAAATAGGTTTAGTGTGTCTCCACAAAACTATTGTTTTCTCATGGCCATCCTAGTGTAGCTGGAAAATTCTACATATAATTCCTTAGAATATTGAAATATAATATTCTTCAGTAATATGACCTAAGTCCTTTTCAATGGAGAAACTAATACAATTAAATGATATTACCTCAAGAAGTACGCAATCAATAATGGCATTTTCATAATTCAATTAGGAGTTACTTATATTATTAGGAGGAAATGTGAGGATGAGTTTACGAGTCTGGGAATCCACGACCCCATGGTGTAAAGGATATGGATAAGTTTATATTTAAGGGCCATTATGAGGATCAAATTTTTTTTGGTGTATTTTGGTCGTAGAAGACTTAAAAACAAGAGCAAGTGAACCTAGGAGTCCAGAAACCCGTGAACCCGCCATAAAGGATATCAAGAAAATGGTTAACTCTTGTTGCAATTTGGATGAAATGGAGAAGAGAGGTGTGTTTTTTTATAACATAGAGTTCTTTGGGAAATAAAATACACCCGTCGTGAATGAACCCACCATGACTCAAAATTTTTCTAAGTAAAAATATATAAGAAGAAAATAAGTATTAAGCTACATATAGATCAACAACTAGCTCCAACTGTGGGATGGTAACCCCCTGTAGGTTATTAAGAATCCAGAATATTACCTATTGGACATGGAGTGAGAAAAACAGATAAGAAGATATCAATTAGGATGTAAAATAAAAACAAAAACTATGTACAAGTGAAGGGAAAGTCGTTTAAGAGAAGAAGTTTTTAATATGTTGCCCATTGAGTGGATATGCCTATATTGTTCCTTTCATATCCTTGATCAAATAAGAATTATACCCCAAGATGTTTTCAATGAGATAAGGCCCAATCCATAATTCTTCAAATTTTGTATGCATATATGGTTTTTCTTTGGACTTATTCCAGATTAGTACTAATTTGCCTTTCTAAAAAAATTTCATTGTTGTCCTTTGATCAAATTTTTTTTTGACACTTTGTTTCCTTTTATTCATTTTATGCAATACTTTGTTTCGGTGTTCCTCCAGTTTGATGAGATGATTGTACCTTTTATGTAGTGTTTAAACTTATTATGAATCCTCAATGTTTATAGCATATGATAAATCATTTGTTTCCAAATTGATTGGCATTATGACTTCTTTTCCATACACCAAACTTGTCCAGTCTTGTCCTTTGGTGTCAATATTTGTTCCCATAATACATATGTTAATTTTAAATGCCAATTTTTCTGATTTTGATTAAAAGTATTTTTGAGGATTTGAACTAAAGTTTTTTTTGTAGACTCAGCCAAGCCATTTCCTTGATGTTAATAATTTGATGAATGTCCCATTAAAATGCCAAACTCTCCACAAAAGTTTGTAATTTTCTATCCAATGAAAATTGATCCATTATCTATGATAAATTTCTTTGGAACTCCAAATCTCGATAGAATATTATCCTTAAGGAATTTTATAATTTCTTCTGAGTCTACCTTTCTTAATTCTATTGCTTATTTCCATTTTGTGAAATAATATGTAGAAGTGAGGATGTATAAATTACATTTACTTGATTTTGGGTTTATTTGTACTACAACATAAAGTCCACATCGTGCAAATGGTTCTTCTATTGATACAAGCTACAAAGGAATTGCAACCCTCTTCATTTTTCCCAAAACTTTTTGATAGGAGATGCATTTTCCTATTTCTGCATATGAATCCTTGAAAATTGTTGGCCAATAATAAATATCTCTTATTATCTTATGTGCAGTAGTCGTGGGTGCAAAGTGACCACCAAAAATTCCTTCATAAAATATTCGATCAAGTCTTGAGCCTTTGTTGCATCAACACATCTTAACATTATTCTATCAAAATTATGGTAAAGCAAAATTTCTTCAAATAGTACATATTGATTTCATTTCATTTTCAAAGCCCTCCTTTATTTTGATGACATGCGATTTGGGAATTGGCTTGAGTTTAGATAGAAAATTATATATTTATACCATTTCGTAGCTAATGTAGATTTTCTTGTTGTAATTTATACAGCCCCATTTAATGAATCATTTCCAATGATAAGATTACACAACCCTTGTCCCTTGATTGCATGTAGTGGCTTGATATCAATGTCATACTCATGGATTTTGGAAAACCTGTAACATCCTACTCTTACGCACACCTGATTGGACTTATTATTTGAGGACACTTGCGTGCAAGTGATATGGTTCTTTATATGATTCATTGTTTCTTTTATTGATTATGATGATCTTGTGGATATGATGATATATTATTTGATTATATTTGTATTGACAGGTGCTATTGACTGGTTTCTCCTGAGTGTGTAGGACTCTCGACTGATTGAGGATGTTGATGGCATCAATGGACCTCATTGGACTCCAGATCGAGTCAGGGAGTGGATTGTTTATGGTTTGATTGTTTTTGTTATTGTATATGTGACATATGACTGGTAAATTATGATGTTGATTTTGGATTGCCGACATATTTCATTGATGGATGTAGGCTAATGATATATTACTAATTAGACTCAAATTTGGAGTAAATGAGTCATGCATGACAACTAGAGATATTGAGGGAGAGGTGCGGCAGCAACCCTTCCACAACCTACTAGCACTTCCATCGTGGCTTGAACTGTAGGTTAAGGATTACCTAATTCGAGAAATCCACGATGTCGTGAGGGAAAACCATGAAAGTTGCTCACGATGATTCTAAGGGGAACGCAATAAGGCAGGGTCCTTATTCCTTAGAGGCCCTTAGTCTCCCACAGGGTCACCTAATGGGGTATTGACTCCAAGGGCTCAATGTCTACCAAAATCATTCAAAAGACGAGTGGCACCCTTGGAGGACGTAGTGCATCTTGAAGGGAGAATCACATAAAATAAACATGAATGAAGGAGAGTGGCACCCTTGGAGCACGTAGTGCATCTTGAAGAGCACGCCACGATTGTTAAAATTGGCGAGTCAATGAACCTAGGTAAAACATCTTGTTTTGAACTAGTTAGCCTTAAGATAATTGTTGCATGAGTAAAGTTTAAAAGTTATAAAATTTCCCTTAAAAGCAATTTTTCTAAGCCTAGTTGAATTTAAGCTTAGGTCTAAGTAGGACATGAGAACAAAAAATTGATTAAGCAATTAAGAAAAGGGGGATGATGAAAAGTGGGGGTAAAAATTAAATTTAAAAATTTATGGAGGATTAAATTATTTAAAAATATTAATTGTTGTTTATGTGCAAAACTTGCTAAATTCGAACTTAGACAAAAATGGGAAATTAATTGCAAATGGAATGTGGAACATAGAAGAGAATCTAGTCTAGAGAACTTTCCAAATTTGAACTCAAATAAGATTTAATAAGGGCGTTAGTCATTAAGGGAATGTGGGAATAAAGGGACATTGGGGACCATTTTTAGGAACGCTATTAGGTGGGTGAGGGAAACTGGAAAATTACTTTAATTAATTAAATGAATTTTTGGTACAAATAAGGGATCGGGTGACAATTGTACGGGGGAGAATATTCCTAATAAAATTTTAATAAAACGATTTAAATGTGCATTTCGGAAACTAGTCACTAAGAGAACTCTATAAAAGAAATGTCAGAGGAGGGGAATGGATGATGACTAGTAGGTGTAAGGTTACGTTGTCGATATTTTTCTTGACTGTTTTTTCTTATTGGAGTTGGGATGCCCATATCGATTAGAGTGGTATCTTGACCTTGTGAGGGGAACTGGGAGATAGACTTATCTGGTATCTTGACCTTGTACATGGCCCCTTTATAGCTCGGGGGACTCATGGGGGAGAAGCGTACCCCTAGTGTTGGTTGGGAGGTACCGGTGAAATCTCAATGATTAGCAAGTGCGAGGGAAGAATGAATGCCAGTTGTTGGAGGACATCTTCAAGAGCACCAACACAGAAGAACACTCTCAACTTCTTCATTGCCAAATACAATATTCTTTTGGTTTTCATATTGTATATATATAGTTTCAAAAATAACTGTCTTAGATTGCGTCAAATATTATATCAAATTTGTAAGCTCTTAATGGATTCATAGGAATCGAGAAGTGAATTTTATGATTCAATTGCCACACAAATTTTCAGTTGTTTATTAAATTGTCTTGTAATGGTCCTTTTTTTATCCATTATGATACCCTTGATTATGTCAGAAACCCAATTGCTTCTAGTACATAGGGTTCGCTGCTAGATGATAGAATATACTTCGCTAATTCATAATTCTTTGTGTATGGAACCTTAGATGTCAGATTTTTTTTGATTTGCTGGTATTGTTATTTCAAATCACTATAAATTAAGGGTCACCACACTGAGATGCTTATGACAATTTAGGGTTACTTTATTCATTTAACATTTACCAATTGAAGTTGTTGGTCACTCCCATCCTTTGGGCAACGATTAGTTAGTCAGTAACACCTAGGCGCAGTGCACTAACTCTTGGGCTCATCCTTTTGTCGTGGAACTAGAGGGTATTATGGATGGGTACACTTGGACTAGGATCTCTCCTTTCTTCCCGGACCCTTCTAATCTTTGTAGAATCGAACCTAAGATGGAACCCTTCCTTCCCTTGTTCCCTCCTAGATTCAAAACAAATAACCAGTGACACCGGATAAACAACCTTACCTGAGAGGAATCGCTCCCCCATGCTTCCGTTGTATACCAAGATTATATGATTAATGAGAAATATCACTTAGACGAAACCCTTGGATGGAGATATTGTGATGTCTCTCCTCCTTTTTGCTGCTCGGATCTAGATGAAGGTCGAGTTTAGGCGCTTCTTATGCTTTGCGTTTCGAAATTTCTGTGTGCAGATAGTGGAGTCAGAAAAATAAACAATCCAACAAGATATCCATCCCTTGAGCTTTCTTTTTCCATGACTCTTCCTGCACACCCTACCGCCAGCGCCATCACCACTATCTCAACCCCGACGCCCACTCTAACTCTCGCGTACGCTACCCCATCAATTTAAATGGATTTCTAAATGTCGTAGTGGCGGGAGAGACTATCCCTTTTCCTTGCATCTTGGATTTTATCTTGATCTGTTGCAGGGTCACGAGAGTGGTTCTGGCGCAGTCTAGTCTCAAGAAGAGCGTTGGGGGAGAGAAATTCCAGTCGTGTGGTTGTTAGGTGTTGTTCGGACAGCCTCAGAATGATGATAGCGATTTAGCAATCTGTTACTCGGCGTCTAAGTGACCGAATGATGATAGCGATTTAGCAATCTGTTGCTCGGCCTCTAAGTGACCGGAGTTCCCTTTATCCTTTTATTCAGCTGCCACCTCGAATGGCGTTTCCTTTATTGACTGTCCTCCCCCTTAAGTGTAGTAACTGCCCAGAATCGTGCGGCCTGTCATTCATCTGCCCCTGGTGTCCGTGGTAGCACACTAGAGTGTTATTCTTCTTAAAACGTTGTTGAGAAAGACTTAGAGATAAGTCGGAAGATAATTTCGATTTAAATCAACACGATGACTATTTGAACCTCATAGGCATTGACTTATGCTTTGTGATTTTGAAATGCTAGCAGAACCCTTACTTGTACAATGCTTAAATAAAAACCCAATATTGTAAGAACATAGTTATATTAATTCTAGCTTCAGAAAATGATGGCGTTTCAAAATATGTCAATCAACATTGAATTTTGGGACCTGATTTAAGAAAAGGATTCTGGTTTAGGTGTTGGCCCTTTCGACACCAGTTTGGATGCCAGATTATTGGAAACTTACCCATAATCCCAGATTATTCGGAAAACTGTCTAGCGATTGAGGACATGGTATCAACGACCCAATTGAAGAAAGAAATGCTGTCACAATTCTACTTTTCGAAGAAACTCAGACCATCTATTTATAACAATCCAACCCTACGATACTTAATTAAGAGATTAACTAAATGATAGACTCCAGAAAAAATGATGACTTTAGCTAAAGTTGTGCTAGAGAGGCGCGGTAATCCCTCTGCTAGGATCCTTCCTTATTTTACCCATCCTCACTACTATGGAGATTTCACTCTTTATTTCTCTTAATGAACCCTTAGAATAGTTGGTCGTGAACAAGGATTGGATTTAGTGTTAAAGTTCTTAGTGAAATGTGATGTCCCATTAGATTGAATGTTGAATTGATTATGGAATTAATAAGGTTATCAATATAATTCTTGTAGTACTTGTGTATATAGCGAGTAAGTAAATGTTAATTATATTCTTAAGAAAAGAAACCATGGTTAGTTAGTAAGTATTTAGTGTTACTTAATTTCTTAAGGGAAGGGGACTTGTTAAATGGTGAGTACTAAATTTTATGTGGCATTCTTAAGGAGAAAGTAAGTTGGTTGGATGGCCTTGTCATAGCTTAATTATTTGATTCTTAATTGATCATAGCTTTCTATGTGAAGTGGTGTAGAACCATCATGAAGAGTTAGTTGTCGGGATTTACATATTAAACTCATAGAACGGTTGCAGTATGGATAAAAGGTTAAATTTTTCTTAACGACCATTGTGATACTTGTTCATTGGGTTGCACCATTATAATCAAGTTGATGTATGATTGTTAAAGATGATAATTATCTTGTGCCATGAATAAATGCGATGTATGGATGATTGTCTGTTTAGTTTACTTTTTGTGCCATGAATTAAACTGATAATTCTCTTGCACCATGAATAAATGTGATGATATGGATGATTATGTGTTTAGTTACTTTTGCGCCATTACTTATATGGATTTATGATTGTTTGGGATTTAGTTACTCTTGCGTCGTTAAATAAAGTTGATGCATGATTAATTAAGTGAATGGTTTGCTTGTGCGCCTTGAAAATAATGTTGATATATGATTGAGTAAATTAGATTTACTTGTGCCATGAATTAATGCAGGATAGGTTGGGCGGATAGTAATATATATTTAGTGGTGTGGCTGATCATTATTTATATATTTTCTTCAGTTGATTGAGATGTATTGAACTGCATCATTATTTGTGTTTATGTGTGATCATGTGTCGTTGTTAATTATGAAAATGTGTTGAATGTGACATTAATAGTTTTTGATGATATGTAGCTTGTGATGTTATTAATCATGTCATGACGATTTTAATTTTTCTAAATATTAGCACAAAAAGAAAAAAGAAAAAAAACTTGACATCATTGTTTGTTATCGTAATGGAAGGGGCGTTACATATGGTATGAAAGAGGGTTAAACCCTGTGATTGTGGATAGCCACACCTTCCACTCAATTAAGCCCTTAATTTATACTCAACCCTAATTGAATTATTAACATTTCATTGTGGTAATCACTGTTAGAGGATACCATAGAGATTCAGGACATGGTGCTAGGGGAGGAGGCACGATGCCTCCAATAACACCTATGCCATAGGGGTCCAATCCCCTAGGAGAAGAAAAAGTCTTGAGCATGAGTGGATTGCAACGTAGGTTTACAACACCTTGATGATAGGTTTCTTAACAGAGGGATCCCTACAGGGGACCACCGCATCTGCGAGAACACCTCTAGCAGCCACCATTTAGGCTTGTCAGTAGAACAGACTAGGATCTTAGGCTGGTGGGCCCAAAAATTCTATTTCAAGGCCAAGAGTACTAGACTGGAGGTGGGTGATGGAGATGTGGAGAGTCACCTTACCAACAATATTATCTGGTTGAAAGGGCTAGAGTGGTCGATTCAACAGGACACACTACCACGGTGGAGATGGGAAAGGCCCATAGGATTTATGACCATAGTAAAGAACCACCAGGATGAGCACTAGTCCACTGTGCTCGAGGCGTCAGGTGCTGATCCGAAGAGATCTTTTAATGACTATGGTTGAGTTTTAAAACATGATTTCATTTACCATTTAGGAAATTAATGAAAGAGGAATAATTAATGAATGTATGTTGCAGACGTAAAGCAATATACAGATATGGTAATAAGCACAAGGAAACAACAAACCATAAACAATAAAGTTGATAATGGAGTTTGACAATCTTGCCTACATCTCTAGGAATTTGTCTCAGTGGGTGAGGCTTTTCTTATTTCTGTTAAAATCTTCAAAAGTACATAATTAAAGTTCCAAATGGATTACAAACTGATCTAGTTGTGTTCTACTAGATCTCAAGAACCCAACAAAAATGATGGCACTAAAAATGGATGAACGAAATTCCCAGAAATGTCCTGCAAAGTTGCTCTCCTCAATATCTTCCCTGCATAAACATGGCTTTGGCTAAAAAATTCTTCAACATTTTCTTGTTTTGAACCTCCTTAGGTTGTCAAAAACCTTTATTTTATATATTCTTGAAGTTGGTAACAAACTCCCAACTTCCCTCCAAGATCTAGCCTAAAAAAGGACCCAAGATCCTACAAAAATGGACTAAATCTCCCAAAATTGGTTAAAAATCCATTAAAAATCTTAATATATATAGTGGAAAACCCACAAATAGGAATAATTCATGTTGTGGCCCATTTTATCAAGGCCCCTGGGGATATGCACACCCTCCATGTGGCCCTGGGCTGACACTGACATGTTGGTCCCCTCCTTAGCTCCCGACCCTTGGTCGTAGGTGTGGCCATATGGCCTGGAATTATGCATCCACGTAACCCCAACTAGATAGACCCCCAGTCATTTTTCCCTTGGTTAGGTGCCCTGGTCGGCAAGCTAGCCTGGTCGACCGATGCTAACCCCAAAATTACATGCCATCCATAATAGGATTGGGTCATATGTTTTATGGTCATATGAACTAGGGATAACATTCCATTACAATTCGCACGCCAACAAAAAGCATACAGTGTCAGGTCATATGGAAATGGTTCCATGCCATCTCGTCGGGGCTGGGGCCTAGCCCCAACCCTATTCTCCACCCAAGTTACAACCATATCACTTTAAATAAATTTTTTAGACTATGGTTTATAAGTCATAACGTGGGAGGGTTAGTATCCCGACCTTGCCAAATCAGTTGCCACTCGGGCAGGAGGTCATGGGTTTGACTCCTCGAGAGTCCATACCATTTTGCAACCGCTAACCAATGGAGGGGTGCCACGTGGTAGCCCAAGACTAGGCCACGTGGCACCATATCACTTTCCCACTAACTGCCATGTGTCATATAATGATTTGTCTAGATGTCAACACCATATGCCCATTCACCATGCCACTGTACCTTCTAAATCACTCAACTTCCATGTGTTGTACAACTGTGCAGACCTTACCATGTCAGCCCGTGCCACGTGTCACCCTTGTAGTGGTGCCACATGTCACAATATGACTCATCCACATCTTCACTTGCCCACGTCAACACCTGTCCATGTTAGCATGACAACACACCACTTCTACGCCACTTGTATGATCGTATGACTTATACAGTCAGCTGCCATGTCAGGACTATACAGACTATACAGACTGCACATTCATTAAAATTTTTCCTGTTTGTCCAAACAAAAAGATCACGCTATAATTCACATACGACGTCTGTTTGAACTTGTTCAAGTTGCATTGGGTTCATAACATCGAGGCCTACACACATGTCCGTTTTGAAGAGGTTTTGAGAAATTTTATTTTTAGGCCTTCCTAGACCCATCTTCACTCATGGATCCATTTTTGGATCAGGTGCCATCACTAAATGAACTTTTAGTAGTTTTTAGACATCGGTGCTATGGAGAACTATAATTCTAGTATCGCGTTGAACGGATTTGGGTAAGGGCTTCGACAAGACGAGATTAGATTCATCGGTATGGCTTCGGGTACCAACTAGATGGTTGGAGGAAGGGGTATGAACTATCTCTTTAACCTGGGGATAGTGTAATGAAGTTTTACCTACGCCACGATCTTAATATATTATGATGACATGATCAATATGGACTGGTGGGAATCGCATGATGTTGTTCTCAACGGTAAGATGAGGCCGTTGAGTTGGACCGACGATGAAGGACAAAGAAGTGTGATTGCAGGAAGAAAAAATGGAGTATCCTCGAGGTTCATTTATTCCCTAGAGCTAAAAGAGAGCATGCACAAGGATGCAAGTTATATGCATACTTAGCACCGAACGTCAAGGGCATGGCGGAAGGATTAGAAGACCTTCTAGTAGTACAATATTTTGCGGGCGTGATTCCCTAAAGAATTACCAGGTGTGCCACCTGAAGCCAAGATGGAATTTACCATCAACCTAAAACCTGGAACTGAACTGATGACAAGAAATAATTATCGAATGTCGACCCCTGATTTACAGGAGTTGAAAGTGAAACTGAAGGAGTTGTTGGACCTAGGACTTATATGACTAACTGTATTTCCTTGGATTGCCCTTGTTAATTCCATACGAAAGCAGGATGGGTCGTGGAGACTCTGCTTGATAACCATCGAGTATTCTTGAAGAAATTTTGATATTGTCTCAGATGATGGAAGATCAAGATGAAATTTTATGCTTGGTACTACAATGTTGCGAGAGAACAAATTATAGGAAGCGATCATAAAGCTATCGAGGATACATATGTTGGGGCATGTTATCTCCGGTGAAGGAATCATTGTGGATCCAACGAATGTAAAGGCTATTGTGGAGTGGCATGTGCCGATGAATGTACTATAAGTGTGTAGTTTCATTTGTTTAGAGGGATATTATCAATGGGTTGTCGAGGGTTCTTCGAATATATCAATCCGATTACGAAATTGTAGAACTAGAAAAATAAGTTTGTGTCGACCGAGAAATGCGTAGAAGCATTTCAAAGTATCAAGGAGCTGTTGACGACAACACCAAAAATAAAAGTCCTAGGCGTGGGCGAGGGCTTATTGGTATGCACTGACACATGCAATAAGGGATTAGATAGAGTCTTGAGGAAAGACGATCGAGTGATCGCTTACATCTCGAGGAAGTTAAGGAAGCATGAGGAGAACTATGTGATGCATGATTTGGATTTTTTATCCATCATGTATTCCCTGAGAGTGTCAAGACACTACCTGATTGGATGAAAATTAGAACTAAAAATGGACCATTGTGGTTTACAAGACATTTTTACGCAAAATGACTTGAACGCGTGGCAAAGGCGTTGGTTAGAACTTCTTATCGATTACAATTTTGAGATTTCCTACTTAAAAGGAACAATGAACATAGTGGAAAATGCGTTCAGTCGAAGACCATGCATATTTTCAGTGATACCTCTTTGATCGAATATATGTGAAAAGATTCTAACTACAACGTGACATTGACTGCTATAAAGAGGGTAAGGAATTTTTTGGGAAAGACACCACGTTGGTAACAAAATTGAGGGATATGTTGTGGATAATGATGAATCTTTGAGATATAGCAACTGGATTTACTTACAACCCAACAACGAATTGATAAGTTTTGATCTTATGCGAAGCTCATAAAGCATTGTACATGGCTCATCCAGAAGTCATGTAGATGGGGACCAACCTTAAGCCCTTATTCTTCTAGAAGGGATAAAGGAAGACATTGTCAACTGTGTGGCGAGATGTCTAGAAGGTCAGAAAGTGAAGGTTGAACATAGACATCTGATAAGATTTCAACAACCACACGCTAGTCCAGAATCGACATGGGAGGTCATTTCGATAGAATTCACTGTTGAATTTTCTCTAACAAAAAGGAGGCACGATCCAATTGTCGTGAAATTTGACACTCTGAAAAAGATTTCACATTTTTTCCCTATGCATACGATGCATCAGGCACCAGGTATAGCTAGATTTTATATCAACAAGATCTTGATACTGCCAGACATACTAAAGGAATCATATCCGATAATGGATTCGGTGTTTGCAAGATGATTTTGGGCGAGTTTGCAAGAGTCCTTGGGAACACCACTAAACTTTAGTACAACATGTTCTTAAGATAGACAGGTTGAGTGAAGGAACAAACCAATTTGGGAAGGTTGTGTTGCGTATGTGTGTGTTGGACCAACAGAAACGTTGGGAATAGTTATGGTTGTTGGTTGAGTTTACGTGCAATAAAAACCATCAAAGCACCATTAATATGGCACCATTTAAGTTTCTTTATGAGAAACTGTGTCAGATGTCTTTGAGTTGGGATCGACTCAAGGATGGGGTCCTAATAGGACCATAAGTGATCCAAGAATTGAAAGAACAATTACAAACGATATGAAAGGGGATGGAAGAACGTAGGATCGACATAAGGGTTTGTCTATGCACATCGCATCAACCATAATTATGAAGGGCCTAACGGCTAGACATGCCTCATTCTTTGAGGGACTGTGTGATGTTTATCTTGTATCTATGTGCGAATTTAGGTTATTGATTCTATGTATGATATTGATTGAGTTCTTGGCATTGGGCGAGGGTGTGCTCACAAAATATCCAATCTGCTTCTTGTACCATCACATTCGATAGCTATAGCATCTAACTATTGATCAGGTCAAGGTCCAGTAGGACAATTATAGTCCACACTTAGCTACCTGGGAGGACGCATATGATATGCGTCCACAGTTTCCATTTTTGTTTGATGGCTAGACCCTTAGATATGGTCAGATACTTTATTTTTTCACTTGTATACTGTGAAGCTTCGGGACTAAGTTTAAAACAAGAGGGGTGTATGTAACATCTCGATCTTGTGCACACCTGATTGGACTTATTCTTTGAGGACACTTGTGTGCAAGTGATCCAGTTCCTTATATGATTGAATGTTTCTCTTATGGATTATGATGATGTTGTGGATATATGATGATATGCTATTTGATTATATTTGTATCGACGAGTGCTATTCACTGGTTTATCGTAAGTGTGCGGGACTATGGACTAATTGAGGATTCAGATGGCATCGATGGACCTCCTTGGACTCTAGATCGAGTGAGGGAGAGAATTTTTTATGGTTTGATTGTTTTTTTTATTTCATATGTGATATATGACTGGTAAATTATGATGCTAATTTTGGATCGCTCACAAGTTTCATTGATGAATGCAGGCTGATGATAGCTTGCTAATCAGAATCACATTTGGAGTAAAGGGGCCATGCACGACAACCAGAGATATTAAAGGAGATGCATGGAAACAACCCTACCACAACTTACTAGCACTCTCGACGTGGCTCAAACTGTAGGTTATCGATTACCTAATTAGAGAGATCCATGATGCCATGAGGGAAGACTATGACAATTTCTCATGATGATTCTAAGGGGTGAACAATAAGGAAAGGTCCTTATTTCTTAGAGGTCCATAGTCTCCCACAAGGTCACCTGATGGAGTATAGACTCGAAGGGTTCAATGTCTACCAAAATCAATCAAAAGGCGAGTGTCACCCTTAGAGAACGCAGTGCGTCTTGAAGGGCATGTCACATAAATGAAACATGGATGAAGGCAAGTGGCACCCTTGGAGCATGTAGTGCATCTTGAAGGGAACATTGTGGTTGTTAACATTGATGAGTCAATGAACCTAGGTACCTAAAAAACAAAATATTGTTTTGACCTAGTCATCCTTAAGATAATTGTTGCATGAGTAAAGTTTAAAAATTATAAAATTTCCATTAAAAACAATTTTGCTTAGCCTGGTTGAATTTAAGACTAGGTCTAAGTAGGACATGAAAAAAAAATTGATTAAGCAATTAATAAAAGGGGGATGATGAAAAGTGGGGGAAAAAATTAAATTTAAAAAATAATGGAGTATTAAATTATTTCAAAATATTAATTGTTGTTTATGTGCAAAACTTGATAAATTCAAACTTAGACAAAAAGGGGAAATTAATTGCAAATGGAATGTGGAACATAGAAGGGAATCTAGTCTACAGAACTTTCCAAATTTGAACTCAACTAATATTTAAGAAAGGTATCGATCATTAAGGGAATGAGAATGAATAAAGGGACATTGAGGAGTGCTTTTAGGTGGGTGAGGGAAATTGGAAAATTAATTTAATTAATTAAATGAATTTCTGGAGAAACTAAGGGATTGGGTGACAAGTGTACGGGGGAGAATATTCTTAATAAATTTTAATAAAAAGATTTAAATGTGAATTTTGGAAACTATTCACTAAGAGAAATCTATAAAATAAATGGCAGAGGAGGCGAATGGATGACGTCTAGTAGGCGTAAGGTTGCGCTACCGATATTTTTCTTGACTGATTTTTTTTGTGCAAGTTGGGATGCCCAGCTCGATTAGAGAGTGGTAGCTCAAACTTGTGAGGTGAGATGGGAGCTATATTTATTTGGTTTGTGTGTGTGGACCCTTTAAATCTCATAGGGATCAAGTGGAATAAGAGTATCCCTAGCGTTGGCTGGGAGGTATCGGTGAAGTCTTGACAATTAGAAAATACAAGGGAAAAAGGAATGTCAGTTGCCAGAGGACATCTTCGAGAGCACCAACGTAGAATAAAAATCTAAACTTATTCATTGTCAGATACGATATTATTTTGGTTTTCATATTGTATATATATAGTTTCAAAAATAACTTCCTTAGATTGCATCGAATCTTATATCAAATTTGTAAGCTCTTGATGAGTTCATGGGAATCGAGAAGTGAATTTTATGATTCTGTCTACACACAAATTTTTAGTTGTTTATTAAATTTTCTTGTAATGGTCCTTTTTATTTATCTATTAGGATACTCTTGAGTCTTTCGGAAACATGATTTCTTCTAGTACATAGGGTTTGTTGCTAGTTGATAGAATCTTCTTCGTTGATTTGTAATTCTCAATGTATGGAGCCTTAGTTTTTCAGATTTTTTTTTTAATTTGTTGGTACTGTTATTTCAACTGAGTATAAATTTAGGGTCACCGCACTCAAATGATTATGAGAATATAGGGTTACTTTATTCATTTAACCTTTACCAATCGAAGTTGTTGGTCAGCCCCATCTTTTGGGC
Organism: Picea glauca; assembly: GCA_000966675.3. Classification (NCBI taxonomy): domain Eukaryota; kingdom Viridiplantae; phylum Streptophyta; class Pinopsida; order Pinales; family Pinaceae; genus Picea; species Picea glauca. The sequence goes on from JZKD02S0222552.1 coordinate 1,188,819, forward strand.
AACGATTAGTTAGTGAGTAACACCCAAGCGCAATACACAAACTCTCAAGCTCATTCTTTTGGCGCATAAATAGAGGGTATTATGTATGGGTACACTTGGGCTAGGCTCCCTCCTTTTTTCCTAGACCCTTCTAATCTTTATAGAATTTAAACTAATATGGAACTCTTCCCTCTCTTGTTCCCACCTGGATTCAAAATAAATAGCCAACGCCACCGGATAAGCAACCTTATCTGAGTAGAATCACTCCCCGATGCTTGCGTTGTACCTTGAGATTATATGATTAATGATAAATCACACTTAGATGAAACCCATAGATGGATATCTTGTGATGTCTCTCCTCCTTTTTTTTGTTAAGTGCTAGATGAAGGTCAAGTTTAGGTGCTTCTTGTGATTTGTGTTTCGAAATTTTCATGTGCAGATAGTGGACTGAGAAAAATAAACGATCAAACAAGATATCCATCCCTAGGGCCTGATTCATCCACGACCATGCCTGTACACTATACCTCCAAGTCCATCAGCACTATCTCAACCCTGATGCCCACTCTAACTCTCGCATGTGCCACCACATCAATTTAACTGGATTTCTAAATGTTGTAGTAATAGGAGTGACACTCCCTTTTCCTTACATCCTGGATTGTATCTTGATCTGTTATAGGGTCAAGATAGTGGTTCTGGCATAGTCCAATCTCAGGAAGAGCATTGGGGGAGGGAAATTATAGTTGTGTGATTGTTAGGCATTGTTCAGACTTCCTCGGAATGATGAAAATGATTTAGCAATTTGTTGCTCGACTTTTAAGAGAATGGAGTTCCCTTTATCCTTGCGTGCAACTACCACCTAGAATAATGTTTCCTTGACTGATTGTCCTCCCCCTTAAGGGTAGTAGCCTCCCAGAATTGTGCGGCCTGTCAGTCAGTTTCCCCTGGTGTTCATGGTAGAACTCTAGAGTGTTATTCTTCTTAAAACGTTGTTGAGAAATACTTAGAGCTAAGTTGGAAGATAATTTCGATTTAAATCAACATGATGACTATTCGAACCTTAGAGGAATTCAATTATTCTTTGTGATTTCTAAATTCTAGAAGAACCCTTACTTGTACAATGCTTAAATAAAAACCCAAGATTGTAACAACATATCTATATTAATTCTAGCTTCCGAAAATGATGGCGTTTCAAAATATGAGAATCAACATTGAATGTGAGCCTTGATTTAATATTGAGAAAATTAAGTTCAACAAGTTCATGTTCGAACTTAATGGAAACACACGTGCAAAGGTTAGTATTATGATGCCTCATACCTTGGATGATGTCATCCATAAGGCCCTCATAGTAGAGGAGGAGCTTATCAGCGAGGGTCAGAGAAGGACTCCAGCGAGGCCGATATGGAAGGTGTTATTCAGTGCACTGCAGCATCAGACACTAGCCATACATACGCCGGGATATCGTGTCTTCCATAGAGGATCCACTTTCACTACACATTGATGAATAGCTCCACAACAACGAACTCCTTACTGGGGACCACAACATCAATAGGAGTGTCAACCTCAGCAACAACAATTTAGGCTTGTTCAACAGAATAGACCATGATTCTAGGCCGGTGGGCCATCAATTTCTACTTTGGGTACTAGATGTACTAGTCCGAAGAAAGGGTGTTGGACTTGTGGGGAGCCACACTACCAACGCGAGTGCCCAGTGGAGAGGACTAAAGCATCTAGATTAGTCGGACCCACTACCATGGGATATTTGGGAAAGGCCCATTGGATTCATGCACCGGTGAATAACCACCAAGCAGAGCACCAATCGACTGTTCTTGAGACGTCGGGTACTATCGCTGACATGACCCTTAGTATTTTAATAGATCCCAGTGCTACCAAGAGTTTCATATCTGTTGTAGTGCTAAAAATGATTAAGGTAAAGTTAGTCAAACATGATGAGTTTATCTTTGTAGATATGGCTTCAAGAGACAAAAAGAAGGTTGGAGGAAAGGTTACGTACTGTTCCCTTAACTTAGGAGGGTTTGTCAGCAGGGACAACCTGTACATCATGATCTTACGATCTTATGACGTCGTGATCGGTATAGACTGGTTGGAATCGCATGAGGCGATACTCGATTGTAAGATGAAATGGTTGATATTGGTTGATGATGAGGGAAAAAGACGCGTGATTGTAGGTCAGAATGAGGGATTTATCCTAATGTTCATCTCTTCCTTGTAGCTACGAAAGAGAATGCACAAGGGGTGTAAGATTTATGTGATACTTTCATTAAACAAAAAGGGAGTAGAGGAAGTTCTAGAACACCTTCCGGTGGTGAGAGAGTTTGCAGATGTATTTCCAAAGGAGTTACTTGGGATGTCATTGGGGAGGGAATTGGGGTTTACCATAGACCTAAAACTGGGGACTGAATCGATAGCAAGAACACGTTATCGGATGTTGACCCCAGAGTTACAAGAGTTGAGAATGCAACTGAAGGAGTTGTTGGACCTGGAAATTATATGTCCAAGTGTGTCACCATGGGGTGCACCTGTTATTTTCATATGAAAGAAGGATGGGTTTTGGAGACTCTGCATTGACTAGAATCAATTGAAAAAGGAAAGGATAAAGAATTAGTATCTGTTGTCGAGGATTGATGATCTGTTCGATCAGATGAAGGTTGTGCGAGTGTTTTCAAAGATCAATTTGCAATAAGGGTATCACCAGTTATGGATCAAGGAGGATTAAGTCCCTAAGACCTCCTTTAAAACAAGGTTTGGACATTATGAGTTTATTATTTTACCATTTGGACTGACAAACACCCTAGGTCTATTGATAAGTTTGATGAACAGGGTGTTTCGCAAGGATTTGGACACGTTCATCCAAGTATTCATTGACAAAATTTTGATTTACTCTCAGACAAAGGAGGAGCATGATAAGAACTTGCGCTTGGTACTACAGTGTCTATGAGAGCACAAATTATATGGGAAGTTTTCCAAATTATCATTTTATCAATTGAGGATTCACTACTTAGGGCATGTCATCTCCGACGAAGGTATCGTCGTGGGTATAGCAAAGGTCGAGGCCATTATGGAATGGCATACACTGACAGATGTCCTAGAAGTGCACAACTTCATGGGTTTAGTAGGATATTATCGATGGTTCATTGAGGGATTTTTGAACATAGAAAATCCGATCACGGAATTGCAGAAGAAGAACAAGAAGTTTGTTTGGACTGAGAAATGTGCAGAAGCATTTAGGAGACTGAAGGAGTTTTTGAAAAAACAATCGATACTAAAGGTCCCTGACATGAATGCTAACTTCTTGGAATGCACTGATGCATCCAAGGAAGTCTTAGGTGAAGTCTTGATGCAAGACAGTCGAGTGATCGCTTACATCTCGAGGAAACTGAGAAGGCATGAGGAGAACTATGTGATGCATGGTTTGGAGCTGTTATACATTGTTTATGCTTTGAAGGTTTGGAAACACTACCTTCTTGGATGGAAATTTGAACTGAAGATGGACCAATGTAGACTACAACACATCTTTACACAAAGTGACCTAAACGCGTGACAACAACGTTGGTTGGAACTACTTAACGAGTACAATTTCGAGATTTCTTACATAAAAGGAATAGTGAACCGAGTGGCAAATGCATTGAGTTGGATACCACAAATATTTTCAGTGTTTCCTCTTAAGATGATTCTACATGAAAATATTCTAACTTTATAGTGTGACAATGACGGGTACAAAGAGGTCAAGGATTCTATTAGACAACAAAAATTGATGGTACCAAGATTTGAAGGATTTACATTTGACAAAGATGGATTATTGAGGTTTAAAAATTGGATTTTCATACCATCAAATGACGAATTGAGGAGCTTGATCCTAAATGAGGGTCATAGAGTAGTATACATGGCTCACCCAGGAGTCATGAAGATGAGGGAAGACTATAAACCCTTATTCTTCTGGAAAGGAATGAAGATAGACATAGTCAACTATGTGGCCAGATGTTTAGAATGTCAGCAGGTAAAGGTTGAACATAGACATCCAACGAGATTACTACAACCACACGTTATTCCAGAATCAAAATGGGAGGTCATTTCGATGGATTTCATTTTTGGATTTCCACTAATGGAAAGGAGACACGACTCGATTTTCATGGTATTCGACACTTTGATGAAGTGTGATCATTTTATTCATGTGCGTACGACGTATTAGGAACTTGACATAACTAGAGTTTTCATTAGTGAGATTGTGAGGCTGCGTGGTGTGCCTAAGAGGATTATATCTGATCGAGGACCGTTGTTTACCGGACCATTTTGGACTAGTTTCCAAAAGGCCTTGGGAACCCAACTTAACTTTAGTACTGCATATCACCCGGAGACTGATGGGAAGACCAAACGAACAAACCAAATCTTGGAAGAAATGTTGCACATGTACGTGATGGACTAGAAAAAGCATTGGGAAGAATTCTTTCCACTGGTATAATTCGCTTATAACAATTGTTACCAAAGAACCATTAAGATGGTGTCCTTCAAGTTCGTTTATGGGCGATCGTGTTAGATGCCTTTGAGTTGGGATCAGCTTGAGGATAAGGTCCTGGTGGGACTAGAAGTGATCCAAGAAATGGAATATCAAATTAAAACAATAAGAAAAAGGATCAAATAAGCACATGATCGACAAAAGAGTTATGTCGATGTGCACCATGTCGACCGTAGTTACGAAGTGGGTGATCGAGTATTCTTGTGGGTAAAACCGCATAAGAGTTCGATAAAGTTTGGAAAGGGAGCTAAACTCTCTCCTAGGTTTGTGGGACCTTTCAATATTGTGGATAGAAAGGGGCCCGTGGCCTATCGACTAGCCTTGTTTGATTCTTTGAGGTGTATGCACAATGTTTTTCACGTATCTGTTTTGAGACATTATATTAGTGATCCTACACATGTTATTGACATGATTTCCTTCCACGTATCAGATGATGGGGCACTCACGGCTGAGTCAATCCACATCCTGGATCATCACATTTGATAGCTACAACATCGAATGATAGACTAGGTGAAGGTCTAGTGGGACAACTATAGTCTGCAATCGAGGACTTGGGAGGACACATATGATATGCGCCAATAGTTTCCATTTTTGTTTGATAGATATACTTTTGACATTGTGATACATATTATTTCGGCACTTATGTAATGTGATACACATTATTTCAACACTTATATACTGTGAAACTTCAGGACAAATTTTAGACCAAGAGGGGGTGTATGTAACATCTCGCTCTTGCGTGCACTGAGAAAACTTATTCTTTGAGGACACTTTCTTGCAAGTGATCCATATTAGTATACCATTGACCATTGATTATTATTATGAGGCATTATGGATGTGATTATATGTTATTTTGTTGTATTGACTTAGACATGTGCTATTGACTCGGTTCTCTTGAGTGTGCAGGATTTGGACCTCGAGGATGTTGAGGCATCGATGAAACCCTTAGACTCTGGATCGAGTCAGGGAGTGGACTATTGGGGTTTCATTGTTGTATATATATGACAAATGTGCATCTGATTAGATGTTATGTTTATGGATTTTTTTCTTACATGATTCGTTGATGATGCAGGCTGACGATAGCTTGTCGACTAGAATCACATGTGGAGTAGAGGGGTCATGCACGACTACCAGAGACATTGAGGGAGAGGTGTGGACAACAACCCTGCCACAACATACTAGCACTCTGGTCATGGCTCAAACTGTAGGTTAACGACTACCTATTTCGAGAAGACCCACGATGCTGTGAGGGAAGAATGCGACAGTCTCTTATGATGATTCTAAGGGGCACACAATAAGTAAAGGGCCTTATTCCTTAGATGCCCTTAGTCTCCCACAATATCACCTGACGGGGTATTGACTCCAGGGGGTTTTGAAGTCTACCAAGTCAGTCAAGAGGCAAGTTGCACCCTTGTATCAAAGAGTGCATCCTGAAGGGCACATCATGCCATAAAAATGGAAAGAGGTGAGTGGAACCCTTGGAGAAGTAGTGTAACTTGAAGGGCATGTCACGCAAGGGGAACAAAATGAGGCGAGTGGCACCCTTGGGGCATGTAGTGCGTCCTGAAGGGAACGTCACATAAGGGAAAAAAAATGAGGTGAGTGGCACCCTTGGAGCACCTAGTGCATCCTGAAGGGCACGTTGCATTTTTAACTAATTAGTGAATAAACCTAGATGGCCTTAGAATGAATTTTGTGATAAGAAAGATTTAAAAAAAAATCCCTAATAAAATGTCACCCAGCCCAGGAAAATAAAATCTAAGTCTGAGTGATACTTTTGTAAAATAAATAAATAAATAATACTAATAATCATCATTAAAAATGTGACGAGAAGGGGGTAAGAAATTCAATTAATTTAAAAAAAATCAAATTACTTTGGGGGATTAAATTTTAAAAGGGGGGAATAATTGTTTCTCACATGTGCTAATTAAAATTTTTACTAAAATGAAAAAGGGGGGAAAGGGGTAAAGTCTTCACTTACTAATTTGAGTTTTAGATAAAAAGGGAAAGAGGGAAATTTAAAATAATTAGGAAACTAAGGGAAAAAGGGGGAAAGATAAAGAGAAAGGGAAACATAAGGAAAAATCAGAATGAATAACTTAGTAAGGTATCTTGCATCTAAGAACTTTCTAAATTGAACTCAACTAGTAAATTAGTAAGGGGGTAAGTCATTAAAATGTGTAAGGGAATATGGGGACACCTAGGCGCAATTCTAGGAATGCTTTTAGCTAGGTGACAGAAATAGGAGTAATTAAATAATTAATGAAATTAATTTCTAGTGCAACGAAGGGTATGTGTGACACATGTACGAGGAGGATTTTTCTGAATTAAATTTTTTGACAATAAATTAAATGGGAAATAGGGAAAGAGATGACCTAGAAATTGTATATAAAGAGGGAGGAGGAGGAGGATGGATCTCTTCTGTTATGCGTAATTTTACGTTGCAGAAGTTTAGACTTGACTGGCTTATCTTGTTGGAGTTGGGATACCGAACTTAGTGAGGAGTGGTAGCTCATCCTTGGGAGGTGAGCTGGGAGCTAGTTGTTCTCTGGTTTAGTGTGACTGGACCCTTTGTAGATCAAGGGGATAAGGGGGAAGAAGAGTACCCCTAGCATTGGCTGGGAGGTACTAGTGAAGTCTCATCGTCGACAAGCAAAAGTTGCACGGAGCGCGCGGGACAACGACTCAGAGAAGATGACTTGGGCTATAGTACACTTACTTTTATTCTTCATGGTAGATTATTATTGACCTTACACATTCATTTATGTGCATTTGACTGTTTAAAGAAGGTGTATGACTTAGCATTTTAGTTAAGAACTTAAATTTTCCCATAGCCTTAAGCTCACTACTTGACTTGATTCCCTTGGCATTCGATCCCTAAATATTGTGACTGTCCTTTTGGTTTTATTGATTTATTGTGAAGAGTTGTGATTTAATTTGTCCTCATCCCTAGATAATCAGTCCTCGCCTAAGCAGTCGACCAGGAGCTAGATCGACGATCGTCACTTCAGTGTTAATAGACCTATAGATCCTAACGCCCTGGTTTTGTGTCCGTGGATGATGAGAAAAGGATGTGTTTTCCCAGTCGTCTACCCTTATTGATTGTTCTTGGTTGATTGATGGTAATTGCACCTTCTTGCGATTACAAACCTCTGTGTGTTGTTCATCATCCTTCCCTGTGATTTAATGACAAAGTTTCTCTTTATTTAGACTGCACTTTTATTCCCACTTGAATGTCAGCCTTCATTTATATATGTATTGTGTTTGTACGTATGTTGTGGCTACTAGGCGTTTTTCCTTACTGTCTGCAATTATTATATTCAATGGAATTTTGATGTTGAGTTTTCAATACATTTGATGTCTATATTCCTTCTTGTGTTTTACATAGACTCTTTAACGACAACGTCCCTTACCTCATTTATTGACTACAAGTTTTTTTTTTGTGTGACTGTTATTTCTTTACCATGTCTACAATTTGATGTTGTTGATAGTGTTTAAATCATTTTTTTTTACTGTGATGATACATGCGGGTTGGACTACATTTTCGTGGTTGTTTTCATTGCCTTTGATGCCCCTTGTGTTGCGTGTTGATGGCCCTTTTATCTTATCCATTTCATGCTTATTTTCACATCAAATTCGTGCTACTACTGCACAATGAATTCGTGCTTATATTGCACAGTGATTCGTCCTCCCTGCAATGATTTTCGTCCTTCTTGATAGTGATCTTAGTATATACATTATTTTAGCTAACGAATTTATTATGCATTTAATAGATAGCCCATGATCATTGATAGATTTTGTTAGCATGAGTTTTAATGGAGATTTTATTAATGGTGTAGTGATAGCATGTTGAAAAGAAATCTTTACTGTAAGTGTGGCTGTGAATTTGATATTTTATTGGTAGAAATGTCTTAGGTGTTTGCATGTGTTCTGTCTGGAAATGTCTGCATTTGTCGTAAGCTCTGAATACGGATTACATGTGTACAAAAGGATATTGAAACAAACATGTACACCAAGTTAAACAACATCAAATTGGCCCTTTTAATCAATGGCGTTTTTCAGTTATTGCGAATTAAAATAAGTGAATTTTCGAGTTAAAATCCATTTGAACCACCCTTACCCTGCGAACTAATGCACGTTTTAATAACCAGTGTCATGAATTTTGTGTCTTCGTTTTATTAGTTCCTAGCAGTTGCTTCATTTTTTCCAACACTAGACAGTGGTTGCATTTAGGTTAATGCCTGGCAGACAATGAATTTTTATTATTTATAAATCCATTTCATTGTGCAAGACAATGAATCAACCTGAGATTTATCTAATTGCGATTTTTATTTGAATAGCATTTTTTTTACCTGTCATTTTCATACAGCGAATTCATGGATTAAACACACGATTTTTTTTCAAAATAAATGTTCAGATCCCCGTCCTCTCCTCATTAGATTACTCTCTAATTAATTCTTGATGTATAATTTTTCAACCGAATAATTTACATTGCTTAATAAAAGTTCCAATTTATTTGGATTACAAGTGAATCACCTCCAAAATTTAAATATATAAATGATTGTTACGTGGTAATTCACCACTAACAAATTTTCTTCTACTCCAATCACAGTTGATTAATCATAATGGTGTTAAGATAGATTTTTTCTGCCTAATTATAACTGTGGGGGTCCATGGCCAAGGATTGTACTTTTCCTTATTGTTTTAAGAGGCTACTTCATACCTTTGAACGACAGCTACTACCTTTGGAAATCCTTATCATTGCTAGAGAGTCACCGATTATAGATAGCCTTTTCATTAGTTAATAGGCAACCTATATCATGTGATTGATAGTCTTAGTTGTAATTTCATATTTTACGCAGCTAATTTAGTTAGCAATGAGATACCTTATACTTTTGTACACAACGATTCATGCCTTGATTAGACAATATTGTCATTTTTAATGATTAGCAAATTATGTTTATTGTTAAACTTGTTTTTACTCAACAACTTTAATGTTTAATAGACAACTGGTTAAACTTTAATACTGGTTATATTGCTAGACAACATGTTGGAAGTAAATTTTGTTAATAAGTGTTATAATTATAAGCATTATACATTGATATTGTGAATATTGTATTAGTTGTATTTGTTTAATTAGATTCCCAAATTATTGACTATTTGTAATTTAGACTCACTAAATTAGATTTGGATTCAATGTTAAGTTAGGTTTGTAAATCATTGAATAATTGTGAGTTTGAATAGATAAATTAGATTTGTAATTAATGCTAATTTAGATCGTAATTATTGACTAAATAGACTTGATTAATAGTTGGGGTTGTTGGTGAAGTCATGTATTATCTTGCGTTATTTCTTCGATTGACGTCCTCTTGTGTCTTTTCGACCTATTGCATGGGGAGTGGGTGTAGTCCTCTTGTCAGTAACTCAACTGCTAGCTAGTTGGATTCATCTTGAGTCCTTGGTCTAGTTAGGTTGTTGTGCCATGGTTGTCACTACTACATATTGAAAAAATTGTGACGACTACTTGCGACGAAAGTACTCTTTCGTCGCAAACTTCAAGAGAAAAAGTTCAATTTTTCAATTTTGATCTAAATACACCCCATATTCATCGCTCTCGCGATGGAAGAAAAATTCCATCCGTGTTTTCGTTGCAAGAGAGACACTCACTATTGATTGTTACACTTTCTTTTGTGTTTTCGTCGCAAGAGTGACACTCACTGTAACCGTTCCCGTCTTGAACAAAGTGACCTAAATATAAGAAATAAACATCTCTTTATTTGATAGGTAATCCTAATTAAACAAATAAACATCTCTTCATAAATTAACAATGGTAATCCTAGTCAATAAATTTCCTAGACTTCCTTTCAAGAATATAACTATAGCATGAAGAGATTAAGTCTAAATTATTCCCTATTATCATTATATCAGTGGGAACAAGGGCCAAAACATAGGTGGCCTGAGAATGGATAGAGTTAGAATTTTGGTACTTACTTGACTCGTTAGGATGTCTGGATCTCCTCTCGGCATTCAGTCAACCCTTCTCACCTTGTATTCCTATGATTTCAAATCCACAACATTTCAGTTCAGAAAAAATAATTATGAATGCATTTCCAGTTCAAAATATTAGTGGAGGATAATAATGATAGTAAGAATATATATATGAAATTGTTGAGAGTAAGAATAAAAACATGGCCAAAAAAACATTCATGAAACTTGATAGCACAATTCACATTTGGAATCGCCTCCTTTTTTATGGGACCAACACTCGATGCATTTCCTGTGAGCATACTATGTAGCAAAAAAAACACAAGTTTTGAATGAACATGTTTATGATAAAATATGACAAAATACTCTACACCCATAAACCTATCATTCATAAAAGATGACAAAATATAAACCAATTTTATCTATCCCCTAAAACTTGTACCTTCAAGGAACCAGAACAGGCACATGGAATCTCCATATTACCTTTATTAATGAAATGTAGAGATATTTGAAAAATGAGATGAAATTTGGTGAACAAAAATATTTATAATTTTTTTTTTGCAAATACATAAATTCATTTTTTTTGTAAATCAACTAAATTTTTATTGATATGCATCTTATATGACAATACATTGATGAATTCTTTTTAACCCATAATGTTTTCAATCTTCCTTCTAGGTCACACTAGCCATTGTCATTGACCATCTCATACAAAAGGATGTCAATGTCAACAAGATAAACATAATCCCTGTTCAAATTTAAGGGACTTCCTTTCGAGAATATAACTATAGTGTGAAGAGCTTAAGTCTAAATTATTCCCTATTATCATTATATCAGTGGGAACAAGGGCCAAAACATATGTGGCCTAAGCATGGATATAGTTAGAATTTTGGTACTTACCTGACTCTTCTTGATGTCTGAATCTCCTCTCGACATTTGTTCAACCCTTCTCACTTTGTATTCTTGCGATTTCAAATCCACAACATTTCAGTTCAGAAAAAATAATTATGAGTGCATTTCCAATTCGGAATATTAGTGGAGGATAATAATGATAGTAAGAATATATATATGAAATTGTTGATATTAAGAATAAAAACATGGCCAAATAAAAAGTCATGAAACTTGACAACACAATTCACATATGGAATCTCCTCCTTTTTTATGGAACCAACGCTCGATGCATTTCCTGTGATCATACTGTGGAGCCAAAAAACACATGTTTTGTATGAACATGTTTATGATAAAATATGACAAAATACTCGACACCCATAAACCTGCCATTCATCAAATATGACAAAATATAAACCACTTTTATCTATCCCCTAAACCCTATACCTTCAAGGTGCCAGAACAGGTACATGGAATCTCCATATTTCTTTTATTAATGAAAGGCAGATATATTTAAAAAATGAGATGAAATTTGGTGAATAAAAATATTTATAAAAAAGTAAGTTGGTTAGATGGCCTTGTCATAGCTTAATTATAATTTATGTGGCATTCTTAAGGAGAAAGTAAGTTGGTTAGATGGCCTTGTCATAGCTTAATTATTTGATTTGTAATTGATCATAACTTTCTATGTGAAGTGGTGTCGAACCATCGTGAAGAGTTGGTTGTCGGGATTTACATATTAAACTCATAGAGCGCTTGCAGCATGGATAGAAAGGTTAATTTTTTCTTAACGACCATTGTGATACTTGTTCATTGGGTTACACCATTAGAATCAAGTTGATGTATGATTGATAAAGATGATAATTATCTTGTGCCATGAATAAATGCAATGTATGGATGATTGTGTGTTTAGTTTACTTTTTGTGCCATGAATTAAACTGATAATTCTCTTGCACCATGAATAAATGTGATGTATGGATGATTACGTGTTTAGTTACTTTTGCGCCATTACTTATATGGATTTATGATTGTTTGGGATTTAGTTAATCTTGCGTCGTTAAATAAAGTTGATGCATGATTAATTAAGTGAATGGTTTTCTTGTGCACCTTGAAAATAATGTTGATATATGATTGAGTAAATTAGATTTACTTGTGCCATGAATTAATGCACGATAAGTTGGGCGGATAGTAATTTATATTTAGTGGTGTGGCTGATCATTATTTATATATTTTCTTCAGTTGATTGAGATGTATTGAACTGCATCATTATTTGTGTTTATGTGTGATCATGTGTCGCTGTTAATTATGAAAATGTGTTGAATGTGACATTAATAGTTTTTGATGATATGTAGCTTGTGATTTTATTAATCATCTCATGACGATTTTAATTTTTCTAAATCTTAGCACAAAAAGAAAAAAAAAGAAAACTTGACATCATTGTTTGTTATCGTAATGGAAGGGGCATTACATATGGTATGAGAGAGGGTTAAACCCTGCGATTATGGATAGCCACACCTTCCACTCAATTAAGCCCTTAATTTATACTCAACCCTAATTGAATTATTAACCTGTCATTGTGGTAATCACTGTTAGAGGATGCCATAGAGATTCACGACATGGTGCTAGGGGAGGAGGCACGACACCTCCAATAGCACCTGCGCCAGAGGGGTCAAACCCCTTAGGAGAAGAAAAAGTCTTGAGCATGAGTGGATTGCAAGGCGGGATGTGTGGGGCATGACTAGGTCCTTCCAGGGAAATGTCAGAGGGCTTGAATAACCGTCTGTGCTGAGATAAGGCAAGGTGCCTGTACCCCTGAGGGTCCACACCGTTCCCCAGCCAGTACTGGTAGATTTCACGAAAAACTCAAGAGGATTAAGTTCTCGAGTCCATGAGTGCCACAAAAGGCTCAACCATCGAGGCATGGATAGAGAGTGAGGCGATGTGCTTGGCACTTCACAATTTCGATCTCAAGCATGAAGGTATGCATAGGCAGTCTTCAACTAAAGGGGAATGCTCTTCTATGTAGGAAGATGCTCTTACCTCAGCTAAACATGGTCGTCAAAGCCGTTTTAGGGGAACATATTGAGGAACAGTTCTGGGAGAAGTATTTGTTAGAGAAATTCATTGAGCGTGAACTCAATGAGTTCAGTGCCTTATGACACAGTGGTACTACAGTGATGGATTATGAGACCATATTTAAGGAGCTACTTCGGTATGCCCCACATATGAACATGAAGAAGCTAGAGATCAGCAAGTTCATGACCGGCCTTAACTCCATCTTTTGTGCAAATGTGGTTATCTAAATGGCTCAGACTTTACATGATGTAGTCAAGTAGGCCTCTTAGAAAATGAATATTTGACCGTGGGAGTCTAGGCAAGACTCCTACAAGACCATATGGACTGACAACATCTGGTGTGCAACAACATCAAACGTCCTCTAGGCTAGACCTCTTGGTATCAAGATACGTCTATAGGACCCTTGTTTACAACACCTTGATGATAGGTTTCTTAATAGAGGGATCCCTACAGGGGACCACCGCATCCACGACAACACATCTAGCAGTCACCATTTAGGCTTGTCAGTAGAACAGACTAGGATCTTAGGCTGGTGGGCCAAAAACTTCTATTTCAAGGCCAGGAGTACTAGACTAGAGGTGGGCGATGGACATGTGGAGAGTCACCTTACCAACGATATTATCCGGTTGAAAGGGCTAGAGCGGTTGATTCAACAGGACACACTACCATGGTGGAGATAGGAAATGCCCATAGGATTTATGACCACAGTAAAGAACCAACAGAATGAGCACCAGTCCACTATGCTCAAGGCGTCAGGTATTGATATGAAAAGATCTTTTAATGACTATGGTTATGTTTTAAGCATGATTTCATTTACCATTTAGGAAATTAATGAAAGAGGAATAATTAATGAATGTATGTTGCAGACATAAAGAAACATACAGATATGGTAATAAGCACAAGGAAACAACAAACCATAAACAATAAAGTTGATAATGGAATTCGACAATCTTGCCTACATCTCTAGGAATTTGTCTCAGTGAGTGAGGCTTTTCTTATTTCTGTTAAAATCTTCAAAAGTACATCATAAAAGTTTCAAATAGATTAAAAATTGATCTGGTTGTGTTCTACTAGATCTCAAGAACCCAACAAAAATGACGGCTTTGAAAATGGATGAATGAAACTCCCAGAAATGCCCTGCAAAGTTGCTCTCCTCAATATCTTCCCTGCATAAACATGGCTTTGGCTAAAACATTCTTCAACATTTTCTTGTTCTGAACCTACTTAGGTTGTCAAAAACCTCTATTTTATATAGTCTTGAAGTTGGTAACAAACTCCCAACTTCCCCCCAAGATCTGGCCTCAAAAATGAGCCAAGATCCTACAAAAATGGACTAAATCTCCCAAAACTGGTTAAAAATATATTAAAAATCTTAATATATATAGTGGAAAAACCACAAATAGGAATAATTCATGGTGAGGTCCATTTTATCAAGGCCCCTGGGCATATGTGCACCCTCCATGTGGCCCTAGGATGACACTGACATGTTGGCCCCCTCCTTAGCTCTTGACCCTTGCTCGTAGGTGTGGCCATATGGCCTGGACTTATGCATCCATGTAGCCCCAACTGGATAGACCCCCAGTCATTTTTCCCTTGGTTACAAGCCTTGGTCGGCAAGCTAGCCTGGCTGACCGACGCTAACCCCAAAATTGTGTGCTAATCGTAATAGGACTGGGTCATATGTTTTATGGTCATATGAACTGGGGATAACACTCCATTACAATCCACATGCCAAAAAAAAACATACAGTTTTAGGTCATATGGAAATGGTTCCATGTCATGTCGTTGGGGCTGGGGCCTAGACCCATCCCTATTCTCCACCCAAGTTACAACCATATCACTTTAAATAAAATGTTTAGACTATGGTTTATAACTCATAACATGGGAGGGTTAGTATCTCCACCCTGCCAAATCAGTTTCCACCCGGGAAGGAGGTCATGGGTTTGACTCCCCTGGAGTCCATACCATTTTGCAACCACTGACCAATGGAGGGGTGCCACATGGCAGCCCAAGACTGGTCCACGTGGCACCATATCACTTTCCGACCAACTGCCATGTGTCATATAATGATTTGTCTACATGTCAACACCATATGCCCATTCACCATGCCACTATACCTTCTAAATTACTCAGCTTCCATGTGTTGTACGGCTGTGTGGACCTTACCATATCATCCCATGCCACATGTCACCCTTGTAGTGGTTCCACGTGTCACAATATGACTCATCCACATCTGCACTTGCCCACGTCAACACCTGTCCATGTTAGCATGACAATGTACCACTTCTACATGACTTGTATGATCGTATGACTTATACAGTCAGCTGCCACGTCAAGACTATAAGGACTATACAGACTGCACATTCATCAAAATTTTGCCTGATTGTCCAAACAAACAGATCACGGTATAATTTGCACACAACGTCTGTTTGAACCTGTTCAAGTTGCATTGGGTTCATAACATCAAGGCCTACACACACGTCCGTTTTGAAGAGATTTTGAGAACTTTTATTTTTAGGCCTTCCTAGACCCATCTTCACTCATGGATCCATTTTTGGATCAGGTGCCATCACTAAATGAACTTTTAGTAGTTTTTAGACCTCAGTGCTATGGAGAGATATAGTTCTAGTATTGTGCTGAAGGGATTTGTGTAAGGGCTTCGACATAACGAGTTTAGATTCATCGGTATGTCTTCGGGTACCAACTGGATGGTTGGAGGAAGGGGTATGAACTGTCTCTTTAACCTGGGGATAGTGTAATGAAGTTTTACCTACACCATGATCTTAAGATATTATGATGACATGATCAATATGGACTGGTGGGAATCGCATGATGTTGTTCTTAACGGTAAGATGAGGCCGTTGAGTTGGACCGATGATGAAGGACAAAGAAGTGTGATTGCAGGAAGAAAGCAGGGAGTATCCTCGAGGTTCATTTCTTCCATATAGCTAAAAGAGAGCATGCACAAGGATGCAAGTTATATGCATACTTATCACCGAACGTCAAGGGCATGGTGGAAGGATTAGAAGACCTTCTAGTAGTACAAGATTTTGCGGACGTGATTCCCTAAAAAATTACCAGGTGTGCTACCTGAAGCCAAGATGGAATCTACCATCAACATAAAACCTGGAACTGAACCGATGACAAGAAATAATTGTCGTATGTCGACCCCTGAGTTACAGGAGTTGAAAGTGAAACTGAACGAGTTGTTGGACCTAGGACTTATACAACTAAGTGTATTTCCTTGGATTGCTCCTGTTAATTCGATACGAAAGAAGGATGGTTCGTGGAGACTCTGCTTGATAACCGTAGAGTATTCCTTGAATAAATTTTGATATTGTCTTGGATGATGGAAGATCAAGATGAAATTTTATGCTTGGTACTACAATGTTGCAGAGAACAAATTATGGGAAATGGTTGTAAAGCTATCGAGGATTCATTATGAAAATGTGTTGAATATGTCGTTGTTAATTATGAAAATGTGTTGAATGTGACATTAACAGTTTTTGATGATATGTAGCTTGTGATGTTATTAATCATGTCATGACGATTTTAATTTTT
>JZKD02S0222552.1:1205899-1229847 GCA_000966675.3 Picea glauca
TAATGGAAGGGGCGTTACATATGGTATGAGAGAGGGTTAAACCCTCCGATTGTGGATAGCCACACCTTCCACTCAATTAATCCCTTAATTTATACTCAACCCTAATTGAATTATTAACCTGTCATTGTGGTAATTACTGTTAGAGGATGTCATAGAGATTCACGACATGGTGCTAGGGGAGGAGGCATGACGCCTCCAATAGCACCTACGGCAGAGAGGTCCAACCCCTTAGGAGAAGAAAAATTCTTGAGCATGAGTGGATTGCAACACAGGATGCATGGGGTCTCACAGGGTCCTTCCAGGGAAAGTTAAGAGGGCTTGAATAACTGTCTGTGCTGAGATAAGGAAGGGTGCCTATACCCCTGAGGGTCCACACCGCGCCCCAGCCAGTACTGGTAGATTTCACGAAAAACTCGAGAGGATTAAGTTCTCAAGTCCATGAGTGCCACAAAAGTCTCAACAATCAAGGCATGGCTAGAGAGTGAGGTGATGTGCTTAGCACTTCACAATTTCGACCTCTAGCATGAAGGTCTGCATAGGCGGTCTTCAACTAAAGGGGAACGCTCTTCTATGTAGGAAGACGCTCCTACCTCAACTAAACATGGTCGTCAAAGTCGTTTTAGGGGAACGGTTCTGGGAGAAGTATTTGTTAGATAAATTCATTGAGCGTGAACTCAATGAGTTTAGTGCCTTATGACACAGTGGTAATACAGTGATGGATTATGAGACCATATTTATGGAGCTACTTCGGTATGCCCCGCATATGAACATGAAGAAGCTGGAGATTAGCAAGTTCATGACCAGCCTTAACTTCATCTTTCGTGCAAATGTGGTTATCTAAATGGCTCAGACTTTACATGATGTAGTCAAGTAGGCCGCTTAGAAAATGAATATTTGACCGTGGGAGTCTAGGCATGACTCCTACAAGACCATATGGACTGACAACATCTGGTGTGCAGTAGCATTAGACGTCCTCTAGGCTAGACCTCTTGGTATCAAGATACGTCTATAGGACCCTTGTTTACAACACCTTGATGATAGGTTTATTAACAGAGGGATCCCTACAGGGGACCACTACATACGCGACAACACCTCTAGCAGTCACCATTTAGGCTTGTCAGTAGAATAGACTTAGGCTGGTGGGCCAAAAACTTCTATTTCAAGGCCAGGAGTACTAGACTAGAGGTGGGCAATGGACATGTGGAGAGTCACCTTACCAACAATATTATCCGGTTGAAAGGTCTAGAGAGGTCGATTCAATAGGACACACTACCATGGTGGATATGGGAAAGGCCCATAGGATTTATGACCACAGTAAAGAACCACCAGGATGAGCACCAGTCCACTGTGCTCAAGGCGTCAGGTGTTGATCTGAAAAAATCTTTTAATGACTATGGTTGAGTTTTAAAGCATGATTTCATTTACCATTTAGGAAATTAATGAAAGAGGAATAATTAATGAATGTATGTTGCATACATAAAGTAATATACAGATATGGTAATAAGCACAAGGAAACAACAAATCATAAACAATAAAGTTGATAATGGAGTTTGACAATCTTGCCTACATCTCTAGGAATTTGTCTCAGTGAGTGAGGCTTTTCTTATTTCTGTTAAAATCTTCAAAAGTACATCATAAAAGTTCCAAATGGATTACAAATTGATCTGGTTGTGTTCTACTAGATCTCAATAACCCAACAAAAATGACGTCACTGAAAATGGATGAATGAAACTCCCAGAAATGCCCTGCAAAGTTGCTCTCCTCAATATCTTCCCTGCATAAACATGGCTTTGGCTAAAAAAATCTTCAACATTTTCTTGTTCTAAACCTCTTTAGGTTGTCAAAAACTTCTATTTTATATAGTCTTGAAGTTGGTAACAAACTCCCAACTTCCCCCCAAGATCTGGCCTCAAAAAGGACCCAAGATCCTACAAAAATGGACTAAATCTCCCAAAATTATTTAAAAATCCGTTAAAAATCTTAATATATATAGTGGAAAACCCACAAATAGGAATAATTCATGGTGAGGCCCATTTTATCAAGGCCCCTGGGCATATGCGCACCCTCCGTGTGGCCCTGGGCTGACACTGACATGTTGGCCCCCTCCTTAGCTCCTGACCCTTGGTCGTAGGTGTGGACATATGGCCTAGACTTATGCATCCACGTGGCCCCAACTAGATAGACCCCCAGTCATTTTTCCCTTGGTTACGCACCTTGGTCGGAAAGCTAGCCTGGCCGACTGACGCTAACCCCAAAATTGTGTTCCAACCGTAATAGGACTGGGTCATATGTTTTATGGTCATATGAACTGGGGATAACACTCCATTACAATCCGCATGCCAAAAAAAAAACATATACTGTCAGGTCATATAGAAATGGTTCCATGTCATCTCTTCGGGGCTGGGGCCTAGCCCCAACCCTATTCTCCACCCAAGTTACAACCATATCACTTTAAATAAAATTTTTATACTATGGTTTATAAGTCATAACGTGGGAGGGTTAGTATCTCGACCCTGCCAAATCAGTTGTCGCCCGGGAAGGAGGTCATGAGTTTGACTCCCCGGGAGTCCATACCATTTTGCAACCGCTGAACAATGGAGGGGTGCCCCGTGGTAGCCCAAGACTGGGCCACGTGGCACCATATCACTTTCCCACTAACTGCCATGTGTCATATAATGATTTGTCTAGATGTCAACACCATATGCCCATTCACCATGCCACTGTACCTTCCAAATCACTCAGCTTCCACCTATTGTATGGCTCTGTGGACCTTACCATGTCAGCCCATACCACGTGTCACCCTTGTAGTGGTGCCATGTGTCACAATATGACTCATCCACATCTGCACTTGCCCACGACAATGCCTGTCCATGTTAGCATGAAAATGCACCACTTCTATTCCACTTGTACGATCGTATGACTTATACAGTCAGCTGCCACGTCAAGACTATAAGGACCATACAGACTGCACATTCATCAAAATTTTGCCTGTTTTTCCAAACAAACAGATCACACTATAATTCACATACAACGTCTGTTTGAACCTGTTCAAGTTGCATTGGGTTCATAACATCAAGGCCTACACACACGTCCATTTTGAAGAGATTTTGTGAACTTTTATTTTTAGGCCTTCCTAGACCCATCTTGGCTCATGGATCCATTTTTGGATCAGGTGCCATCACTAAATGAACTTTTAGTAGTTTTTAGACCTCGGTGCTATGGAGAGCTATAATTCTAGTATCGTGCTGAAGGGATTTGTGTAAGGGCTTCGACAGGACGAGTTTAAATTCATCGGTATGGCTTCGGTTGCCCACTGGATGGTTGGTTGGAGGGGTATGAACTGTCTCTTTAACCTGGGGATAGTGTAATGAAGTTTTACCTACACCACGATCTTAAGATATTATGATGACATGATCAATATGGACTCGTGGGAATCACATGATGTTGTTCTCAACGGTAAGATGAGGTCGTTGAGTTGGACCGATGATGAAGGACAAAGAAGTGTGATTGCAGGAAGACAACAGGGAGTATCCTCAAGGTTCATTTCTTCCCTATAGCTAAAAGAGAGCATGCACAAGGATGCAAGTTATATGCATACTTAGCACTGAACGTCAAGGGCATGGTGGAAGGATTAGAAGACCTTCTACTAGTATGCTACCTGAAGCCAAGATGGAATTTACCATCAACGTAAAACCTGGAATTGAACCGATGACAAGAAATAATTATCGGATGTCGACCCCTGAGTTACAGGAGTTGAAAGTGAAACTGAAGGAGTTGTTGGACCTAGGACTTATACGACTAAGTGTATTTCCTTGGATTGCTCCTGTTAATTCCATACGAAAGAAGGATGGTTCGTGGAGACTCTGCTTGATAACCGTCGAGTATTCCTTGAATAAATTTTGATATTGTCTTGGATGATGGAAGATCAAGATGAAATTTTATGCTTGGTATTACAATGTTGCAGAGAACAAATTATGGGAAACGGTCGTAAAGCTATCGAAGATTCATCATGAAAATGTGTTGAATGTGTCGTTGTTAATTATGAAAATGTGTTGAATGTGACATTAATAGTTTTTGATGATATGAATCTTGTGATGTTTTTAATCATGTCATGACGATTTTAATTTTTCTAAATCTTAGCACAAAAAGAAAAAAAAAAAAACTTGACATGATTGTTTGTTATCCTAATGGAAGGGGCGTTACATATGGTATGAGAGAGGGTTAAACCCTACGATTGTGGATAGCCACACCTTATACTCAATAAATCCCTTAATTTATACTCAACCCTAATTGAATTATTAACCTGTCATTGTGGTAATCACTGTTAGAGGATGCCATAGAGATTCACGACATGGTGCTAGGGGAGGAGGCACGACACCTCCAATAGCACCTGCGCTAGAGGGGTCCAACTCCTTAGGAGAAGAAAAAGTCTTGAGCATGAGTGGATTGCAACACAGGATGTGTGGGGTCTCACAGGGTCCTTCCAGAGAAATGTCAGAGGGCTTGAATAACCGTCTGTGCTGAGATAAGGCAGGGTGCCTATACCCCTGAGGGTCCACACCGTGCCCCAGCCAGTACTTGTAGATTTCATGAAAAACTCGAGAGGATTAAGTTCTCGAGTCCATGAGTGACACAAAAGGATCAACCATTGAGGCATGGCTAGAGAGTGAGGTGATGTGCTTGGCACTTCACAATTTCGACCTCAAGCATGAAGGTCCACATAGGCGGTCTTCAACTAAAGGGGAATGCTCTTCTATGGACCTTACCATGTCATCCCATGCCACGTGTCACCCTTGTAGTGGTTCCACGTGTAACAATATGACTCATCCACATATTCACTTGCCCACGTCAACACCTATCCATGTTAGCATGACAATGCACCACTTCTACGCCACTTGTACGATCGTATGACTTATACAGTCAGCTGCCACGTCATGACTATAAGGACTATACAGACTGCACATTCATCAAAATTTTGCATGTTTGTCCAAACAAACAGATCAAGATATAATTCGCATACAACGTTTGTTTGAACCTGTTCAAGTTGCATTGGGTTCATAACATCAAGGCCTACACACACGTTCGTTTTGAAGATATTTTGAGAACTTTTATTTTTAGGCCTTCCTAGACCCATCTTGGCTCATGGATCCATTTTTGGATCAGGTTCCATCACTAAATGAACTTTTAGTAGTTTTTAGACCTCGGTGTTGTGGAGAGCTATAATTCTACTATCGCGCTGAAGGGATTTGGGTAAGGGCTTCAACAGGATGAGTTTAGATTCATCGGTATGGCTTCGGGTACCAACTGGATGGTTGGAGGAAGGGGTATGAACTATCTCTTTAACCTGGGGATAGTGTAATGAAGTTTTACCTATGCCACGATCTTAAGATATTATGATGACATGATCAATATGGACTGGTGGGAATTGAATGATGTTTTTATCAATGGTAAGATGAGGCTGTTGAGTTGGACCGATGATGAAGGAATAAGAAGTGTGATTTTAGGAAGAAAACATGGAGTATCCTCGAGGTTCATTTCTTCCCTACAACTAAAAGAGAGCATGCACAAGGATGCAAGTTATATGCATACTTAGTACCGAACATCAAGGGCATGGCAGAAGGATTAGAAGACCTTCTAGTAGTACAAGATTGCGGACGTAATTCCCTAAAGAATTACCAGGTGTGCTACCTAAAGCCAATATGGAATTTACCATCAATGTAAAACCTGGAACTGAATCGATGACAAGAAATATTTATCGGATGTCGACCACTGAGTTAGAGGAGTTAAAAGTGAAACTGAAGGAGTTGTTGGACCTAGGACTTATATGACTAAGTGTATTTCCTTGGATTGCTTCTGTTAATTCCATACGAAAGAAGGATGGTTCGTGGAGACTCTGCTTGATAACCGTCGAGTATTCCTTGAATAAATTTTGATATTGTCTCGGATGATAGAATATAAAGATGAAATTTTATGCTTGGTACTACAATGTTGCAAAGAAAAAATTACGAGAAACGGTCGTAAAGCTATCGAGGATTCATTTGTTGGGGCATGTTATCTCCGGTGAAGGAATCATTGTGGATCCAAAGAATGTAGAGGCTACTGTGGAGTGGCCTGTGCCGATGAATGTACTATAAGTGTGTAGTTTCATGACTTTAGAGGTATATTATCGATGGTTCATCGAGGGTTCTTCGAATATATCAATCCAATTATGAAATTGCAGAACTAGAAAAATAAGTTTGTGTCGACCGAGAAATGCGTAGAAGCATTTCAAAGTATCAAGGAGTTGTTGACGACAACACCAAAAATAAAATTCCTAGGCGTGGGTGAGGGATTCTTGGTATGCACTGACACATGCAATAAAGGATTAGACAGAATCTTGAGGAAAGATGATCGAGTGATCACTTACATCTTGAGGAAGTTAAGGAAGCATGAGGAGAACTATGCGATTCATGATTTGGATTTTTTTTCCATCATGTATTCCCTAAGAGTGTCAAGACACTACCTGATTGGACGAAAATTTGAACTAAAAATGGACCACTGTGGTTTACAACACATTTTTACACAAAATGACTTGAACGCGTGGCAAAGGCGTTGGTTATAACTGCTTATCGATTACAATTTTGATATTTCCTACTTAAAAGGAATAATGAACATAGTGGAAAACGTGTTGAGTCGAAGACCATGCATATTTTCAGTGATACCTCTTCGATCGAATATATGTGAAAAGATTCTAACTACAATTCTAGGTTGACTGTTATAAAGAGGGTAAGGATTTTTTTGGGAAAGACACCATGTTGGTAAAAAAATTGAGGGATATGTTGGGGACAATGATGAATGTTTGAGATAGAGTAACTGGATTTACTTACAACCCAACAATGAATTGAGAAGTTTTGATCTTATGTGAAGCTCATAAAGCATTGTACATGTCTCATCTAGAAGTCATGTAGATGAGGACCAACCTTAAGCCGTTATTCTTCGAGAAGGGATAAAGGAAGACATTGTCAATTGTGTGGCGAGATGTCTAGAAGGCCGGCAAGTGAAGGTTGAACATAGACATCTGATAGGATTTCTACAACCACATGCTAGTCCAGAATCGACATGGGAGGTCATTTCGATAGAATTCACTGTTGAATTTTTTCTGACAAAAAGGAGGCATGACCCAATTGTCGTGAATGTTGACACTCTGACAAAGATTTCACATTTTTTCCCTATGTGTACGATGTATCAGGGACTAGGTATAGCTAGAGTTTATATCGACAAGATCTTGATACTGCCATACATACTAAAGGAATCATATCCGATAATGGATTCGATGTTTTCAAGATGATTTTGGGTGAGTTCGCAAGAGTCCTTGGGAACACCACTGAACTTTAGTACAACATGCTCTTGAGATAGACAGGTTGAGCGAAGGAACAAACCAATTTGGGAAGGTTGTGTTGCGTATGTGTGTGTTGGACCAACAAAAATGTTGGGAATCATTATGGTTGTTGGTTGAGTTTACATGCAATAACAACCATCAAAGCACCATTAATATGGCACCATTTAAGTTTCTTTATGGGAAACCGTGTCAGACGTTTTTGAGTTGGGATCAACTCGAGGATGGGGTCCTAATAGGACCATAATTGATCCAAGAATTGAAAGAACAATTAAAAATGATATGAAAGGGGATGGAAGAAGCGTAGGATCGACATAAGGGTTTGTCTATGCACATCACGTCGACCATAATTATGAAGGGCCTAATGGCTAGACATGCCTCATTCTTTGAGGCATTGTGTGATGTTTATATTGTATCTGTGTGCGAATTTAGGTTATTGATTCTATGTATGATATTGATTGAGTTATTGGCATTGGGCGAGGGTGTGCTAACAAAAAATCCAATCCACTTTTTGTACCATCACATTCGATAGCTATAGCATCTAGCTATTTATCAGGTCAAGGTCCAGTAGGACAATTATAGTCCACACTCAACTACCTGGGAGGATGCATATGATATGCGTCCATAGTTTCCATTTTTGTTTGATGGCTAGACCCTTAGATATGGTCAGATACTTTATTTTTTCACTTGTATACTGTGAAGCTTCATGACTAAGTTTAAAACAAGAGGGGGTGTATGTAACATCCTAATCTTGTGCACACCTGATTGGACTTATTCTTTGAGGACACTTGTGTGCAAGTGATCCAGTTCCTTATATGATTGAATGTTTATCTTATGGATTATGATGATGTTGTGGATATATGATGATATGTTATTTGATTATATTTGTATCGACGAGTGCTATTGACTGTTTTATCCTGAGTGTGTAGGACTATGGACTAATTGAGGATTCAGATGACATCGATGGACCTCCTTGGACTCTGGATCGAGTGAGGGAGAGGACTTTTTATGGTTTGATTGTTTTTTTTATTTCATATTTGATATATGACTAGTAAATTATGATGTTGATTTTGGATCGCTCACAAGTTTCATTGATGAATGCAGGACGACGATAGCCTGCTAAACAGAATCAAATTTGTAGTAAAGGGCCCATGCATGAAAACTAGAGATATTAAAGGAGAGGAATGGAAACAAACCTACCAAAACCTACTAGCACTCTCGACGTGGCTCAAATTGTAGGTTATCGATTACCTAGTTAGAGAGATCCATGATGCCATGAGGGAAGACTGTGACAATTTCTCATGATGATTCTAAGGGGTGCACAATAAGGCAAGGTCCTTATTCCTTAGAGGTACATAGTCTCCCACAAGGTCACCTAATGGAGTATTGACTCCAAGGGTTCAATGTCTACCAAAATTGGTCAAAAGGCGAGTGGCACCCTTGGAGCATGTAGTGCATCTTGAAGGGCACGTCGCAGTTGTTAACATTGGTGATTCAATGAACCTAGGTACCTAAAAAACAAAATCTTGTTTTGACCTAGTCATCCTTAAGATAATTGTTGCATGAGTAAAGTTTAAAAATTATAAAATTTCCCTTAAAAACAATTTTGCTAAGCCTAGTTGAATTTAAGACTAGGTCTAAGTAGGACACGAAAAAGAAAATTGATTAAGCAATTAATTAAAGGGGGATGATGAAAAGTGGGGGTAAAAATTAAATTTAAAAAATAATGGAGTATTAAATTATTTCAAAAGATTAATTGTTGTTTATGTCCAAAACTTGCTAAATTCGAACTTAGACAAAAAGGGGAAATTAATTGCAAATGGAATGTGGAACATAGAAGGCAATCTAGTCTACAGAACTTTCCAAATTCGAATTCAACTAATATTTAAGAAAGGTATCGATCATTAAGGGAATGTCAATGAATAAAGGGACATTGAGGAGTGCTTTTAGGTGGGTGAAGGAAATTGGAAAATTAATTTAATTAATTAAATGAATTTCTGGTGAAACTAAGGGATTGGGTGACAAGTGTACGGGGGAGAATATTCCTAATAAATTTTAATAAAAAGATTTAAATGTGAATTTTGGAAACTATTCACTAAGATAACTCTATAAAATAAATGTCATAGGAGGCGAATGGATGATTTCTAGTAGGGGTAAGGTTACACTACCGATATTTTTCTTGACTGTTTTTTTTTGTGCAAGTTGGGATGCCCAACTCGATTAGAGAGTGGTAGCTCAAACTTGCGAGGTGATATGGGAGCTATATTTCTTTGGTTTGTGTGTGCGGCCCCTTTAAATATCATAGGTATCAAGGGGAAGAAGAGTACCCATAGCGTTGGCTGGGAGGTATCGGTGAAGTCTTGACAATTAGCAAATGCAAGGGAAGAAGGAATGCCAGTTGCCAGAGGACATCTTCGAGAGCGCCAACGCAGAAGAAAACTCTCAGTTTCTTCATTTTCAGATATGATATTCTTTTGGTTTTCATATTGTATATATATAGTTTCAAAAATAACTGCCTTAGATTGCATCGAATCTTATATCAAATTTGTAAGCTCTTGATGAGTTCATGGGAATCGAGAAGTGAATTTTATGATTCTGTCTCCACACAAATTTTTAGTTGTTTATTAAATTTTCTTGTAATGGTACTTTTTATTTATCTATTAGGATACTCTTAAGTCTTTCAAAAACATGATTTCTTCTAGTACATAGGATTCGCTGCTAGTTGATAGAATCTTCTTCGTTGATTTGTAATTCTCTGTGTATGGAGCCTTAGTTTTTCATATTTTTTTTTTAATTTGTTGGTATTGTTATTTCAACTGAGTATAAATTTAGGGTCACCGCACTCAGATGATTATGAGAATTTAGGGTTACTTTATTCATTTAACCTTTACCAATCAAAGTTGTTGGTCAGTTCCATCCTTTGGGCAACAATTAGTTAGTGAGTAACACCCAGGCACAATACACTAACTCTCAGGCTCATTCTTTTGGCGCATAAACAGAGGGTATTATGTATGGGTACACTTGGGCTAGGCTCCCTCCTTTTTTCCTAGAGCCTTCTAATCTTTATAGAATTTAAACTGATATGGAACTCTTCCCTCCCTTGTTCCCACCTGGATTCAAAACAAATAGCCAACGCCACCAGATAAACAACCTTACCTGAGTAGAATCACTCCCCGATGCTTGCGTTGTACCTTGAGATTATATGATTAATGATAAATCACACTTAGATGAAACCCCTATATGGATATCTTGTGATGTCTCTCCTCCTTTTTTTTGTTAAGTGCTATATGAAGGTCGAGTTTAGGTGCTTCTTGTGATTTTTGTTTCGAAATTTTCCTGTGCAGATAGTGGATTGAGAAAAATAAACGATTGAACAAGATATCCATCCCTAGGGCTTGATTCTTCCATGACCATGCCTTTACACCATACCTCCAACGCCATCACCACTATCCCAACCCCGACGCCCACTCTAACTCTTGCCTGTGCCACCGCATCAATTTAACTGGATTTCTAAATGTTGTAGTGGTAGGAGCGGAACTCCCTTTTCCTTACATACTGGATTGTATCTTGATCTGTTATAGGGTCAAGATAGTAGTTCTGGCATAGTCCAGTCTCAGGAAGAGCATTGGGGGAGGGAAATTCTAGTTGCATGGTTGTTAGGCGTTGTTCAGACTTCCTCGGAATGATGAAAATGATTTAGCAATTTGTTGCTCGACGTCTACGAGAATGGAGTTCCCTTTCTCCTTGCGTGCAACTGCCACCTCGAATAGTGTTTCCTTGATTGACTGTCCTCCCCCTTAAGCGTAGTAGCCTCCCAGAATCATGTGATCTATCAGTCAGCTTCCCCTGGTGTTCGTGGTAGAACTCTAGAGTGTTATTCTTCTTAAAACGTTGTTGAGAAAGACTTAGAGCTAAGTAAGATAATTTTGATTTAAATCAACATGATGACTATTCGAACCTTAGAGGAATTGAATTAATCTTTGTGATTTCTAAATTCTAGAAGAACCCTTACTTGTACAATGCTTAAATAAAAACCCAGGATTGTAACAACATAGCTATATTAATTCTAGCTTTCGAAAATGATGGCGTTTCAAAATATGAGAATCAACATTAAATGTGAGCCTTGATTTAATATTGAGAAAATTAAGTTCAACAAGTTCGTTTATCAACCTTAATGGCAGCATACGTGCAAAGGTTATGATTTTGATGCCTCATACCTTGCATGATGTCGTCCATAAGGCCCTCATAGTAGAGGAGGAGATTATCAACAAGGGTCAGAGAAGGACTCTAGTGAGGCTGATAGGGAAGGTGTTATTCAGTGCACTACAACATCAGACACCAGCCATACATATGCCAGGATATCGTGTCTTCCATAGAGGATCCACTTTCACTACACATTGACGACTAGCTCCACAACAACGGACTCCTTACTGGGGACCACAACATTAGCGGGAGTGTCAACCTCAACAACAACAATTTAGGCTTGTTCAATAGAACATACCATGATTCCAGGCCAGTGGGCCATCAGTTTCTACTTCGGGTATCATAAGTACTAGAACGATGAAAGGGTGTTGGACTTGTGGGGAGCCACACTACTAGCGTGAGTGCCTAGTGGAGAGGACTAAATAATCTAGATCAGTTGGACCCACTACCGTGGGATATTTAGGAAAGGCCCATTGAATTCATGCACCAGTGAATAACCTCCAGACAGAGCACCAGTCGACTGTTCTTGAGATGTCAGGTACCACTACTGACAAGACCCTTAGTATTTTGATATATCCTAGTGCTACTGAGAGTTTCATATCTGGTGTAGTGCTAAAAATGATTAAGGTAAAGTTAGTCGAACAGGATGAGTTTATCTTTGTAGATATGGCTTCAGGAGCCAAAAAGAAGGTTGGAGGGAAGGTTACAGACTATGCCCTTAACTTATGAGAGTTTGTCACCAGGGCCAACCTATACATCATGATCTTAGGATCTTATGACGTCGTGATCGGTATGGACTGGTTGGAATCGCATGAGGCGATACTCAACTATAAGATGAAATGGTTGATATTGGTTGATGATGAGGGACAAAGACACGTGATTGTAGGTCAGAATGAGGGAGTTATCTTGATGTTCATATCTTCCTTGTAGCTACAGAAGAGAATGCACAAGGGGTGTAAGCATTATGTGATCCTTGGTTTAAACAAAAAGGGAGTAGCGGAAGGTCTAGAACACCTTTTGGTGGTGAGAGATTTTGTAGACGTATTTTCAGAGGAGTTACTTGGGATGTCTTTGGGGAGGGAATTGGAGTTTACCATAGACCTAAAATTGGGGACTGAACCAATAGCAATAATGCTTTATCGAATGTCGACCTCGGAGTTTCAAGAGTTGAGAATGCAACTGAAGGAGTTGTTGGACCTAGAAATTATATGTCCGAGTGTGTCACCATGGGGTGCACCTGTTATTTTCATACGAAAGAAGGATGGGTTGTGCAGACTCTGCATTGACTATTTTTAATTGAAAAAGGAAAGGATCAAGAATCAATATCCGTTTTCGAGGATTGATGATCTGTTCGATCAGATGAAGGTTGTGCCAGTGCTTTCAAAGATCAATTTGCAATAAGGGTATCACCAGTTATGGATCAAGGAGGATGAAGTCCCTAAGACCGCCTTTAAGACGAGGTTTGGACATTATGAGTTTATTGTTTTACCATTTGGACTGACAAACACCCCAGGGGCATTTATAATTTTGATGAACAGGGTGTTTCGCGAGGACTTGGACAAGTTCATCCAAGTATTCATTGACAAAATTTTGATTTACTCTCAGACAAAGCAGGAGCATGATAAGAACTTGCGCTTGGTACTACAGTGTCTATGAGAGCACAAATTATATGGAAGTTGTCCAAATTATCATTTTATCAATTGAGGATTCACTACACTATGGAATGGCCTACACTGACAAATGTCTTGGAAGTGCGCAGCTTCATGTGTTTAGCAGGATATTATCAACAGTTCATCGAGGGATTTTTGAACATAGAAAATCCGATCACGGACTTGCAGAAGAAGAACAAGAAATTTGTTTGGACTGAGAAATGTGCGGAAGCATTTAGGAGACTGAAGGAGCTGTGGAAAAAAACACCGATACTAAAGGTCCCTGACATGGACGTTGACTTCTTGTTATGCACTGATGCATCCAAGGAAGGCTTAGGCAAAGTCTTGATGCAAGACAGTTGAGTGATCGCTTACATCTCGAGGAAACTGAGAAGGCATGAGGAGAACTATGCGATGCACGATTTGGAGTTGTTATAAATTATTTATGCTTTGAAGGTTTGGAGACACTACCTTGTTGGTTGGAAATTTGAACTAAATATGGACCACTATAGACTACAACACATCTTTACACAAAGCGACCTAAACGCGTGACAACAACGTTGGTTGGAACTACTTAACGAGTACAATTTCGATATTTCTGACATAAAAGGAATAGTGAATCCTGTGGCAAATGCATTGAGTTAGATACCACAAATATTTTCGGTGTTTCCTCTTCAAACGAATCTATGTGAAAATATTCTAACTTTACAACATGACAATGACGGGTACAAAGAGGTCAAGGATTCTATTAGAGAACAAAAAATTATGGTACCAAGATTTGAAGGATTTACGTTTGACGACGATGGATTATTGAGGTTTAAAAATTGTATTTACATACCATCGGATGACGAGTTGAGGAGATTGATCCTAAATTAGGGTCATAGAGCAGTATACATGACTCACCCAGGAGTCACGAAGATGAGGGAAGACCATAAACCCTTATTCTTCTAGAAAAGAATGAAGGCAGACATAGTCAACTATGTAGCCAGATGTCTAGAATGTCAGTAGGTAAAGGTTGAACATAGACATACAATAGGATTACCATAACCACACATTATTCCAGAGTCAAAATGGGAGGTCATTTCGATGTATTTCATTGTTGGATTTCCACTGACGGCAAGCAGACACGACTCGATTTTTGTGGTAGTCAACACTCTGATGAAGTGTGCTCATTTTATTCATGTGTGTACGACGTATTAGGCACCTGACATAACTAGAGTTTTCATTAGTGAGATTGTGAAGCTGCATGGTGTGCCTAAGAGGATTATATATGATCGAGGATCATTGTTTACCGGACCATTTTGGACTAGTTTCCAAGAGGCCTTGGGAATCCAACTTAACTTTAGTACTGCATTTCACCTGGAGACTGATGGGCAAACCGAACGAACACATCAAATATTGGAAGAAATGTTGCACATGCATGTGATGGACTAGAAAAATCATTCGGAAGAATTCTTTCCACTGGTATAATTCACTTATAACAATCGTTACCAAAGAACCATTAATATGGCGCCCTTCGAGTTCCTTTATGGGCGATCGTGTTGGATGCCTTTGAGTTGGGATCAGCTTGAGGATAAGGTCCTGGTGGGACCAGAAGAGATCTAAGAAATGGAAGATCAAATTCAAACAATAAGACAAAGGATCAAAGAAGCACGTGATCGACAAAAGAGTTATGTCGATGTGCACCATGTCGACTGTAGTTACGAAGTGGGTGATTGAGTATTATTGTGGGTAAAACTGCATAAGAGTTCGATAAAGTTTGGAAAGGGAGATAAAATCTCTCCTAGGTTTGTGGGACCTTTCAATATTGTGGAGAGAAAGGGGCCCGTGGCCTATCGACTAGCCTTGTTTGATTCTTTGAGGTGTATGCACAATGTTTTTCATGTATCTGTTTTGATACATTATATTAGTAATCCTACACATGTTATTGACATTATTTCCTTCCAGGTATTATATGAGGGGGCACTCATGGCTGAGTCGATCCACATCCTGGATCATCGCATTTGACATCTACGATGTCGAACAGTAGACCAGGTCAAGGTCTAGTGGGACAACTATAGTCTGCAATCGGGGACTTGGGAGGACACATATGATATGCACCAAAACTTTCCATTTTTGTTTGATAGATAGACTTTTGAGATTGTGATACATATTATTTTAGCACTTATATACTGTGAAACTTCAGGACAAATTTTATACCAAGAGGGGGTGTATGTAACATCCCGCTCTTGCGTGCACTGAGAAAACTTATTCTTTGAGGACACTTTCTTGCAAGTGGTCCAGATTAGTATACCATTGACCATTGATTATTATTATGAGGCATTATGGATGTGATTATATGTTATTTTGTTGTATTGACTTAGACAGGTGCTAATGACTCGATTCTCTTGAGTGTGTAGGATTTGGACCTTGAGGATGTTGAGGCATCAAAGAAGCCCTTAGACTCTGGATCGAGTCAGGGAGTGGACTATTGGGGTTTTATTGTTGTATATATATGACAAATGTGCATCTGATTAGATATTATGATTATGGATTTTTTTCTTACATGATTCGTTGATGATGCAGGCTGATGATAGCTTGTCGACTAGAATCACATGTGGAGTAGAGGGGTCACTCATGACTACCAGAGACATTGAGGGAGAGGTGTGGACAAAAACCCTACCACAACCTACTAGCACTCTGGTCGTGGCTCGAACTGTAGGTTAACGAATACCTAGTTCGAGAAGACCCACGATGCCATGAGGGAAGACTGAGATAGTCTCTCATGATGATTCTAAGGGGCACATAATAAGGAAAGGGCCTTATTCCTTAGACGTCCTTAGTCTCCCACAAGATCACCTGACGGAGTACTGACTCCAGGGGGTTTTGATGTCTACCAAGTCAGTCAAGAGGCGAGTGGCACCCTTGGATCATAGAGTGCATCCTGAAGGGCATGTCATGCAATAAAAATGGAAAGAGGTGAGTGGAACCCTTGGAGAATGTAGTGTAACCTAAAGGACATGTCACGCAAGGGAAATAAAATGAGGCGAGTGACACCCTTGGAGCACGTAGTGCGTCCTGAAGGGCACGTTACGTAATGGAAATAGAATGAGGTGACTAGCACCCTTGGAGCACCTAGTGCATCCTGAAGGGCAAGTCGCATTTTTAACTAATAAGTGAATAAACCTAGATGTCCTTAGAATGAATATTGTGATAAGAAAGATTTAAAAAAAAATTCCCTAATAAAATGTCACCCAGCCTAGGAAAATAAAATCTAAGTCTGAGTGATACTTTTGTAAAATAAATAAATAAATAATACTAATAATCATCCTTAAAAACGTGATGAGAAGGGGGTAAGCAATTCAATTAATTAAAAAAAAAAATCAAATTACTTTGGGGGATTAAATTTTAAAAGGGGGGGAATAATTGTTTCTCACATGTGCTAATTAAAATTTTTACTAAAATGAAAAAGGGGGGAAAGGGGTAAAGTACTCACTTACTAATTTGAGTTTTAGATAAAAAGGGAAAGAGGGAAATTTAAAAGAATTAGGAAACTAAGGGAAAAAGGGGGAAAGATAAAGAGAAAGGGAAACATAAGGAAAAATCAGAATGACTAACTTAGTAAGGTATCTTGCATCTAAGAACTTTCTAAATTGAAGTCAACTAGTAAATTAGTAAGGGGGTAAGTCATTAAAATGTGTAAGAGAATATGGGGACACTTAGGTGCAATTCTAGGAATGATTTTAGCTGGGTGATAGAAATAGGAGTAATTAAATAATTAATGAAATTAATTTCTGGTGCAACGAAGGGTATGGGTGACACATGTACGAGGAGGATTTTTATGAATTAAAATTTTGAACAATAA
This sequence comes from Picea glauca, assembly GCA_000966675.3. Taxonomy (NCBI): domain Eukaryota; kingdom Viridiplantae; phylum Streptophyta; class Pinopsida; order Pinales; family Pinaceae; genus Picea; species Picea glauca. Next base: position 1,222,971 of record JZKD02S0222552.1, read on the forward strand.
AGTAAATGGGAAATTGGGAAAGAGATGACCTAGAAACTATATATAAAGAGGGAGGAGGAGGAGGATGGATCTCTTCTATTATGCGTAATCTTATGCTACAGAACTTTAGACTTGACTGGCTTATCTTGTGAGAGTTGGGATACCGAACTCAGTGAGGACTGGTAGCTCAACCTTGGGAGGCGAGCTGGGAGCTAGTTGTTATGTGGTTTAGTGTGAGTGGACCCTTTGCAACTCGGGGGGCTAAGGGAGAGGAAGAGTACCCCTAGCATTGGTTGGGAGGTACTGGTGTAGTCTCACCAGTCGACAAGAGGAAGTTGCATGGAGCGCACGTGACAATGACTCAGAGTAGACGACTTGGGATATAGTACGCTTACTTTTATTCTTCATGGTAGATTATTATTGACCTTACACTTTCATTTATGTGCATTTGACTGTTTAGAGAAGGTGTATGACTTAGCATTTTAGTTAAGAACTTAAATTTCCCCATAGCCTTAAGCTCACTGCTTGAATTGATTCTCTTGGAATTCGATCGCTAAATGTTGTGACTGTCCTTTTGGTTTTATTGATATATTGTGAAGAGTTGTGATTTACTTTGTCCGCATCCCTATATCATCAGTCTCCGCCTAAGCAGTCAGCCAGGAGCTGGATCGACGGTCGCCACTTCGGTGTTAATAGACCTATAGATCCCAACACCCTGCTTTTGTGTCCATGGATGATGAGCAAAGGATGTGTTTTCGCAGTCGTCTACCCTTGTTGATTGTTCTTGGATGATTGATGGTAATTGCACCTTCTTGCGATTACAAACCTCTGTGTGTTGTTCATCGTCCTTCCCTGCGATTTAATGACAAAAATTCTCTTTATTTAGACTGCGCTTTTATTCCCACTTGAATGTCAGCCTTCATTTATATATGGATTGTGTTTGTATGTATGTTGTGGCTATTGGGCGTTTTTCCTTACCGTCTGCAATTATTATATTCAATGGAATTTTGACATTGAGTTTTCAGTACATTTGATGTCTATATTCCTTCTTGTGTTTTACATAGACTCTTTAACGACAACCTCCCTTACCTCATTTATTGACTACAAGTTTTTTTGTGTGTGACTGTTATTTCTTTACCATGTTTGTGATTTGATGTTGTTGACAGTTTTTAAATCATTTTTTTTACTGTGATCATACATGCGTGTTGGACTACATTTTTGTGGTTGTTTTCATTGCCTTCGACGCCCCTTGTGTTGCGTGTTGATGGCCCTTTTCTCTTCGCCATTTCATGCTTCTTTTCACATCCAATTCGTGCTACTACTACACAACGAATTTGTGTGCACAATGAATTCGTACTTCTATTGCACAGTGATTCATCCTCCCTGCACAACAATTTTTGTCCTTCTTGACAATGATCTTAGTATATACATTATTTTAGCTAACGAATTATTATGCATTTAATAGATAGCCCGTGATCATTGATAGCTTTTGGTAGCATGAGTTTTAATGGAGATTTTATTAATGGCGTAATGATAGCATGTTTAAAACAAATCTTTACTGTAAGTCTAGCTGTGAATTTAATATTTATTGGTAGAAACATTTTAGGTGTTTTCCTGTGTTCTGCCTGGAAAGGTCTGCATCCGTCGTAAGCTCTAATTGGGGATTACGTGTGTACAAAAGGAAATTGAAACACACATGTACAACAAGTTAAACAAAATTAAATTGGCCCTTTTAATCAATGGCGTTTTTCAATTATTGTGAATTAAAATAAGCAAATTTTCGAGTTAAAATCCATTCAAACCGCCCTTACCCTGCGAACTAATGCACGTTTTAATAACCAGTGTCATGAATTTTGTGTCTTCGTTTTATTAGTTCCTAGCAGTCGCTTCATTTTTTCCAACACCAGACAGTGGATGCATTTAGGTTAATGCCTGCCAGACAACGATTTTTTATTATTTACAAATCCATTTCATTGTGCAAGACAATGAATCAACCTGACATTTATCTAATTGCGATTTTTATTTGGATAGAATTTTTTTTTACCTGTCATTTTTGTACAGTGAATTCATCGATTAAACACACGATGTTTTTTCAGAATAAATGTTCAGATCCCCGTCATCTCCTCATTAGATTACTCTCTAAATAATTCCTGATGTATATTTTGTCAGCCGAATAATTTACATTGCTTAATAAAAGTTCCAATTTATTTGGATTACAAGTGAATCACCTCCAAAATTTAAATATATAAATGATTGTTACATGGTAATTCACCACTACAGAATCTTCTTCTACTCCAATCATAGTTGATTAATCATAATGGTGTTAAAATAGATTTTTTTTGCCTAATTATAACTGTGGGGGTCCATGGCCAAGGATTGTACTTTTCCTTATTGTTTTAGGTGGCTACTTCATACCTTTGAAGGGCAGCTACTACCTTTGGAAATCCTTATCATTGCTAGACAGTCACCGATTATAGATAGCCTTTTCATTAGTTAATAGGCAGCTTGTATCATGTGATTGATAGTCTTAGTTGTAATTTCATATTTTACGCAGCTAATTTAGTTAGCAATGAGATACCTTATACTTTCGTACACAACGATGCATGCCTTGATTAGACAATATGGTCATTTTTAATGATTAGCTAATTATGTTTATTATTAAACTTGTTTTTACTCAACAACTTTAATGTTTAATAGACAACTGGTTAAACTTTAATACTGGTTATATTTCTAGACAACATGTTGGAAGTAAATTTTGTTAATAAGTGTTATAATTATAAGCATTACACATTGATATTGTGAATATTGTATATATTGGTATTTGTTTAATTAGATTCCCAAATTATTGACTATTTGTAATTTAGACTCGCTAAATTAGATTTGGATTTAATGTTAAGTTAGGTTTGTAAATCATTGAATAATTGTGAGTTTGAATGGCTAAATTAGATTTGTAAATAATTCTAATTTAGATCGTAATTATTGACTAAATAGACTTGATTAATAGTTGGGGTTGTTGGCGAAGTCTTGTATTAACTTGCGTTATTTCTTCGATTGATGTCCTCATGTGTCTTGTCGACCTGTTGCGTGGGGAGTGGGTGTAGTCCTCTTGTCAGTAACTCAGTGCCTAGCGAGTTGGAGTCATCTTGAGTTCTTGGTCTAGTTAGGTTGTTGTGCGATGGTTGTCACTACTACATATTGAAAAAATTATGACGACTACTTGCGACGAAAGTACTCTTTCATGGCAAACTTCAAGAGAAAAAGTTCAATTTTTCAATTTTGATCTAAATACACCCCATATTTTTCGTCTCGTGATGGAAGAAAAATTTCATCTGTGTTTTCATTGCAAGAGAGACACTTAGTATTGATTGTTACACTTTCTTCTGTGTTTTTGTCGCAAGAGCGACGCTCACTATAATTGTTCCTGTCTTGAACAAAGTGACCTAAATATAACAAATAAACATCTCTCCATTTGATAGGTAATCCTAATTAAACAAATAAACATCTCTTCATAAATTAACAATGGTAATGCTAGTCAATAAATTTCAGAGACTTCCTTTCAAGAATATAACTATAGAGTGAAGAGATTAAGTCTAAATTATTCCCTATTATCATTATATCAGTTGGAACAAGGGCCAAAACATAGGTGGCCTGAGCATGGATAGAGTCAGAATTTTGGTACTTACCTGACTCATTAGGATGTCTGGATCTCCTCTCGGCATTCGGTCATCCCTTCTCACCTTGTATTCCTACGATTTCAAATCCACAACATTTCAGTTCAGAAAAAATAATTATGAATGCATTTCCAGTTCAAAATATTAGTGGAGGATAATAATGATAGTCAGAATATAAATATGAAATTGTTGAGAGTAAGAATAAAAACATGGCCAAATAAAAATTCATGAAACTTGATAGCACAATTCACATTTGGAATTTCCTCCTTTTTGATGGGACCAACGCTCGATGCATTTCCTGTGAGCATACTATGTACCAAAAAAAACACATGTTTTGTATGAACATGTTTATGATAAAATATGACAAAATACTCGACACCCATAAACCTGTCATTCATAAAAGATGACAAAATACAAGCCAATTTTATCTATCCCCTAAACCTTGTACCTTCAAGGAACCAGAACAGGCACAAGGAATCTCCATATTACCTTTATTAATGAAATGTAGAGATATTTGAAAAATGAGATCAAATTTGGTGAACAAAAATATTTATAAAAAAGTTTTTGCAAATACATAAATTCATTCTTTTGGTAAATCAACTAAATTTTTATTGATATGCATCTTATATGACAATACATTGATCAATTGTTTTTAACCCATAATGTTTTCAATCTTCCTTCTAGGTCGCACTAGCCATTGTCATTGACCATCTCATACAAAAGGATGTCAATGTCAACAAGATAAACATAATCCCTGTTCAAATTTCAGGGACTTCCTTTCAAGAGTATAGCTATAACATGAAGAGCTTAAGTCTAAATTATTCCCTATTATCATTATATCAGTGGGAACAAGGGTCAAAACATAGGTGGCCTAAGCATGGATAAAGTTAGAATTTTGGTACTTACCTGACTAGTCTTGATGTCCGGATCTCCTCTCGGCATTCGGTATTCTTGCGATTTCAAATCCACAACATTTCAGTTCAGAAAAAATAATTATGAGTGTATTTCCAATTCAGAATATTAGTGGAGGATAATAATGATAGTAAGAATGGTTGAAATTGGAATTGTTGTTGATAGTAAGAATATGAAATTATAATTTCATATATTTCATATATATATATATATATATATATGAAATTGTTGATAGTAAGAATAAAAAGATGGCCAAATAAAAAGTCATGAAACTTGACAACACAATTCACATTTGGAATCTCCTCCTTTTTTATGGGACCAACGCTCGATGCATTTCCTGTGATCATACTGTGGAGCCAAAAAACACATGTTTTGTATGAACATGTTTATGATAAAATATGACAAAATACTCGACACCCATAAACCTGTCATTCATCAAATATGACAAAATATTAGCCACTTTTATCCATCCCCTAAACCCTATACCTTCAAGGTGCTAGAACAGGCACATGGAATATCCATATTTCCTTTATTAATGAAAGACAGATATATTTAAAAAATGAGATGAAATTTGGTGAATAAAAGTATTTATAATTTTTTTTTTACAAATAAATAAATTCATTTCACTTTGAGCGGGACTTTGGAGGGTCCAATTCATGGTCATTTTTGGTGGGAATGGTGGTTTGTTCTCCTTGCTAGTGGTTGCGTTTCCACTTTCTCCTAGATATTATTTGGTTAGCTACATTTAATATTAAATTGTTGCATTGAATGTTAGTTTCATTTCACTTAATCCCATGAAAAACCTAAATTATAATAGTTGAAAAACCTAAAATATCTTCTCTACAGGTTGTTCTCTTTCACTCCCAAAGGAAAATTACATGATTGGTATAGTGTATTAACTATTCAATCAATTCAAGGCTAGAAGTAGTTTAAAGAAAATTTAGAAAGTCATTATTGAAATTCTCATCATGTAATTGAATTGATGCAATAATTGTGCGAAAAACATAAATAAGACAAAGAGTTTGTATGATATTTCAATACAAGGTTACATCATATGTATTACTCATTGCACAAAAATCATAGGCCCCCACCATAATTGGCTTGTGTTTTGTATCTATGATATCTTCCCTTCACAATTTATTTTTTCATTATGTATAAAGGAATTGAAATTGTAGATTTGGCACAAAAATAAGCACACACAATTGAAAATGAGTTGTATATGTGTCACCTATCTCCGATTTTGTCTCCATATTTTGAAGACTTCATGGTTGAAAAAATAAATTTTCCAATATCAAGCATAGATGATGAGGGAGAACATTCATTTGATAATGTGATCATATTTTAATTGTTGCAATAAGAGATAAATAATAGAGTAGATGTTGGTATGCACAGTTTTGTTGAGGAATTTTTTTGTTAAGTTTTGGTAGGAAAAGTATGTGCATAATAATGAGAGTAATAACACTTTGAATTTTTATCCTTGAGTGCTAGCATAAGTTCTTAGATAATTGAATGATCCATGTCACCTATGGTTATGAAATTTTTTTTCCTTAACCTTCAAATAACCTTCAAGGTCATCCTTAACCCATGAGGGTTTCAACCACACCAAATCCAATAGTGGTATGATAGTTGCAAATCCAAATCTATTTATATCATTTTTTGGGAAAGTATGGAGGGTGGTAAGAAATTGACAAAGTAAATTGGAATTTTTGTTGCATGTTGGAAAACCAACAAGGATATAGATCCCAGAGTCTAATAAAGAGAGTCAATCCCAAAAACAAGGGTTTCTACAAAAGGAACTAGTCATAAAAATCCAAGGCTAAATTTTCAAGATAATGCTCCAGCATAAGTGTACTAGAATGGTTGGTTCCCTGTCTCCAACATTTGAACCCAATTTATACTATCACAAGTTTTTTTAGTTTGTTGGAAGTAATAATTAGGGTTGTATAGTTGCACAGATTTCGTAAACCCTGCTTAGGCATGCATAATTAATGTTGATTTTTTACTTTTTACAATTTTTGGAAGACACCCTGCCTTTCTTAAAGGAAACACATGGGTACCAGTGCATTTCTCAAAGGAAGAATGTGGGTATGAGGTAAAAAAACAACTTAACATATGTTTCGTGTGGATAAAAGATATTCAATGGCTAATATCTTGGGCAACAAGGAATCCATGGTCACTAGCAACCAAATAATGTTATAATATGAGGTGCTTTCAACTTCCAAACAAATGTCCTTTAAGGAGTTGGTTAAAAAAAGTCTTCAACTACAAAAAAATGCTTCAATCCCTCCTTTGCCTATACATATATCATGGAAAAA
>JZKD02S0222552.1:1248534-1262514 GCA_000966675.3 Picea glauca
TCATCAAGACGTAAAAATAAATTTGCAATGCTTTCCTCATTATTCATTTTAAGATTCTCATATTGAATTCTGAGAGTTTGCAGTTTAGCACTTTTTACCTTTGCATCACCTTCATCACTCAGAATGATTTTGTCCCATATGTCCTTTGTTGTGTTCAGTTGCATGACTTTGACAAATTCTGATTCAGTTAGACTTCCTAACAGAGCATTAACTGCTTTTGCATTTGTCTCGTATGTTTTTCTTTCTGTTGGATCTGTTGGTACTGTAGATGGATATTGATATTCTCCTTCAACAATAGCCCATACATCTGCTCCTAGAGACTGAAGATAAGATCTCATCCTTGTTTTCCAGAAGATTAAATTGTTTCCATTGAAGAGTGGAGGCCTGATAGATGCTATTCTGTCTTGATTGCTCATTTTGATTGAACTTCCTTCTAGCAGCTAAGACTTTTCAGAATGACCTAGCTCTGATACCAATTGTTGAGAAATACTGAGACGGGGGGTGAATCAGTATTTGAGCAATAATCAATTTTCTCTCTTCTTTCACTAAAAACCTTAGGCTACTTTATAGAGACTAGTTCTTGTATAGTCTTTAGAAAACAAGAGTGCATCCAGAGATCTTTCTTTATTCATCAGATGTCTATTAAGAAATAATACAGTGCAGTAAAAACAAAGAAAACCAACGCACATGAGTAAGACATATGAACACCGGGATTTAAGGTGGAAACCCAAATCGGGAGAAAACCACCGCTGTTGTTGTCTCTGTCTTCAATGATTATTATTAAGAAAACATTATACAACAGTGTACTAGTGCAGACTCATACTAGTATGCAGGCTTCTACCTGCAGAAGGCTGCAACCTTCTCTTGTTTACCAGCCTTTCCTGGAAGGGAGCTTCAAACCCCTGAAAATCGCACCAGTTTCTACTGGTAATATGCTTCTACTGAAGGCTTTAACCCTCGGATTCACTGCTGATTGTGTTTCATAAATTTTCACACTGGATCAGACTGATTCAACCCCGGATTCACCAAAGTTCTATGCACTAGCCATCATCTTATTTTAGAAGAGACAGTTCTGGCCTCTTATTAAGACTGGTATTCTGAAATCACATTAATACACAGTTTCCTAGTGACTATGATAACTACTGCAATTATCTCTTAAGGAAACACAGATCTACTGACTACAAGACAGCTGCAAAAGTCTCCTAAACACATATTAAACAAGACAATAAACCTGGAGATGATGCCTCTGCTCTTCAAGTTGCTAAACCCACTGCAGAGAACTCTCTGTCAATGTAGATCTGTCAACCCAACTACCACAATGAGGTTCCTCCCTCCTCAAACCTTCCGTACGGCCTGAACAGATGACCTCAGCAACCTGTAGATGTCCCTACCGTCAGAAACTGGCCTCCATGTCCTGCAAAAAGGCCCCTGCTACTTAACAAAATCCTTACCGCCCTCCTTTTCTGCAGATCACCGCTAGAAAAGGGTATCGACCCCTTCTTAAGACCATGGGTCCAAAACCATTCAACACTAACCACATCTTTTGGTTTACTCCACGACGCTCTTATAATATTCGACTAGGGTTTTAAGATCTCAGTATAATGAACCAATAATGTGAAGGGAAAATCAAGTCCCTATTGCTCGGGTCCCCCATCAGATTTGAATTAAACTTACGTGCCCGTTTCTAAATCGGGTTTCGGCATTCCTTATGTAATGGTTTCTTTGCCTCTTGAGTTCGCGATTTGTCGATCCCCGACTTCCTCCGTACTCCTGACACGCGTCCCACCAAATGGATGGTTCAGATTCTGCGTCGGGGTTTCCTCCTCGATCCTTCATTCACGGGAATACCGATTTGCCACTTCTGGATACGCTGGTCCTCGGACGGGCCTTTGACCTGCCACCTGTCCTCCAGGGTGGCCCACATGATATCTGCCTTATCGGGAAATCACATATCATGATTTCACGATGTGTGATGCAATTGTTCACGGGACTCGCGAAACTCCGATTCCCGATTTTCCAATGACACCTTTCTCTCGGTGGCGCTCGATCCCTGCCATGCGTCCTTCCAAATGGACGGTCCCGATTATGTTAGGATTTTGAGATTTTTAATGTCCCGGTTCTCACGACCTTGAGAACTACGATCTCTCGATGGCTCATCTCCCTCGTAACTTCTGCAGATCTGATGGTTGTCGGTGACCCTCTTCAGCGATCATACGCGCCCATCCAAAACTCAACCATACACTGATTTTCTTACATGAAAACTCTTCTTTTTCCTTTGCCTCATCCTTTGCCATCAATGACAATATTTCCAAAAATTTTCAGTCGTCCTTTAGATGCTTTCATTAGTAATGTTGTCAACATGGATGATAGTGGCTTTAGTAATATGTAATAGGGTTCAAATGTCTAACAATATACTGTCAGTTGTCATGATTGTGTTACAGTTGATCTTGATGAGACAGGTGCATAGGACAGAGTTCAGAGACAAAGGACAAGTCAGGTGGCCTATCCCGAGCTTGTTGACTGGTCAGTAACCTTTTAAGGACCAAAAGGTCTTTTAGTGGAGAGGTGTGATCCAGAATTGGATCCAGGAGCCTGTGAAGGCTAAAAAAGGATAAAAAATGAAAGTTCTCAGAATCCAACGAAACCAACACCATTGCGTCTGTCTCGTCTTCCTGATTACAGCCATATATTTACTTCATCAAACGGGATTTGTATGCTAAATATATCGCATTCTGATCGAAAACCCAAATAGGTAAAAAAAGGGGATGACTGTACAGTCCGTACAGTCCACGTGGCAGGCTGACTGTACAGGCCGTATAGCTGATGTGGAACCTCCTGGTGATGACACGTGGCATGTGATGTGGCATATGATAGTGATTGGACCAATAATAAGGTGACACATGTCACCACTATAAGGGTGACACATGGCACAGGCTGACGTGACAGACACAGTGGCATGCTGACAGGGCAGTGACGTGGCTGTATGGAGCTGACAACTCGGCAGAAAAGTGGACTGGTTAGTTGTTGACAAGTGGCATCAGTTCGGGTGAATATTTTGGTGCCACGTGGCCCAGTCATGGGATTCCACGTGGCACCCTCTGGTTGGATCTCCAGTGTTATGAAAAATTTTGGGGTCTCCACCAGAGTCGAACCCCTAACCTCCATCACACTACAGATTGGCAGGACCGAGATTACCACCTGACCTACTGGTGTTACTTATTATTCATATGGAAAATATTTTATTTAAGTTTAATTTAAAGTTTAGTTGGAGGCAGAAAGGGCTAGGGGCTTAGCCCCAGCCCACGGTTACATTATCCCTCAATGTTCATATGACCCCTCCATGTGACTTGACAGGTGCAGAGCGCAGGGTTTTTGGTTTGTTAAGCCACCGGTCTTATCCAATACTAACAGAACCAGGGCCCTATCCCAAAAAGAGGCACGGGGGGTTAAGTTGTTAGCCCATGGTCCTATATATGCACCCGAAAACCAAGAGCCAGCTCAGACAGTTGTGCTAGCACGCCAGGAGGAATAGAGCCTGGCCACATGGAGGCGCCCATGTGACCAAGGGTGTGTGAATAAAGGGGCTGCACCCAAATTAAATCCAAAAATGGGTTTATTTTATAGTTTAAGATTTTATTTGATTAATTTTGCCTGTAATTAATGGATGTTATCCATTTTTGGGAGATATTGGGCATTTTTTGGAGACCATATTTTGGGAAGAAGTTGGGGATGGATAATCAACTTCAGATCTATAAAAACCAAGCCTATTTGAGGCCATGAAAGGACAGTCAGAGAAGATTCATGCTGAAGGGAAGCCAAGCCAAAGCCATTTTTATGCAGGGAAGATGTTGAGGAGAAGACGCTTGCGGGCCATTTCTGGGAGCTCCGGTCATCTGTTTTGCGTGTCGTTTCTTTTGCTGGGTTCTAGAGATCTCGAAGAACATGACCAGATCAGTATTGTAGCCAATTTGCACTGTTGCAATGTATTTTTTGAGCTTTTAACAGAAATAAAGAAGCCTCCCCCACAGAGACAAAGGCCCAGAGACATATGCAATTTTGTGCCGAACTCCGTTATCACTTCTCTTGTTATGGTTTGTTTTTTATTAATTCATTTCAGATCTACATATATGTATATGGCTGTCTTAATTCCTCTTATTTCCTCATTCTTTCATTAAGCTTCTCAAATGGTTAATTAACACATGCAATTAAAAACTCAACCACAGTCATTAAAAGATATTTACAGATCACCTAGAAGATGTCTTTATCCCACCTGAACCTGAGGGGGAACTCTATATGAATGATCAAATATCCCTCTGAGCCAACTAACTCTCTCTGATATTAGGCTCACTCTCATTCTGCATGAAGCCTATCAAACTTGACTCCCTCTGAGTCTATACAATATCTAGATCCATATTCTCCATCTACATATGCTAACCTCCTCTAAAGTATGATATCCTATGAACTATTATGGGATGTTGCTCCTTCATACTAGATCCTAACACTTGACTACCTCTAAAATTTGGATCCTTCTGAGATGGTACTTTGTGGGGCCATTTTCCTCACCACTGGTGGAATCGCCTGCTCCTCCTCATAATTATGACTCTATGTAACTCGAAAAACTTTGAGGTCATTTTCTCTCCCTTAAAGTATCACTGAGAGTTGCATGACTCTGTACATCCTACAAAGTGTCATGAATCCAAGATAGCCTCTTCCTAGTCACTGCAACATCTATAGGTAGATCTACTAGCTCGACTGGATCTACTAATGCTTCCTAGTATTATGAAGGATGAAAAACTAGACAGGGATCTGTATGGTCATCCTGCTCAAAAATCATTTTTTTTTTTTTTAAATAAATATATGTTGTCGCAAGAGCGACGACTTCTAGAAATTTTGCAATGAAATTGCTATATAAATCATGGAAAATTGTATAGAAATTTCGTCACAAAATACCTTGTTCTCATTGCTCTTGCGACGATCACTTCTATAGCTGATTCATCGCAAACTTCTTTGGATTGTCGATATTGTGACAATCTACATTTATTGTCAAGCATGCAACGATATCCCTATATTGTCTCTCTTATAATGATACCCCTAGTGACGTCTCTCTTGCGATGTTGTGGCAGGTTTGTCGCAAGTGCCACATCACGTGAAGCGACGTTTGGAAGACCTTAGATTCTTCACAATATCCATGACATAATTTCACAAGAGCATCGAAATAGCTGTTGCAAAATGACCCAAATTTACTAGTGTGTTATCGTGCCTATCACTGGGCGACCTCGTGATTCCTGAGGAGGGGATCATTGTGCACCCTAACAGATAGAGGTGAATGATAACTTTGTTGGGGTATGTGCTACCCATTGTTGGAGTCATTTGTGGCAGTTTTATTGGGCATTGGGTTGTAACACCTTCACACGTTAGGTTGTGAACCATAGAGGTTCTAGATGTTGTCCGTCGAGGGAGTTGTCTCGAGATTGGGGATATTGACCTTCATCTTAGGCATGGTCATGTTTGTGTCGGACATGTAGTCGTTTCTCCTTGTTGTTTTATGCACGTTTCTCCCAGTTTCTCTTTTTCCAGTGTGTGGAATCATAGTTGTCTTTTTCCTGTTTTGCGAGCGTGGTGCTCGCCATCAGACGTGTTGTTTAGCTGTAATCGTTGTTGTCTTCTTGTTTAAAAAGAAAAAAAATTGCACTTTCTGCTTCACTTGTAGTCTTAACAAATGGGGTCCTTACAAATATGATTATATTGTGAGAATCCATCTAACATAGACATGAGATATGAGCCAATAAATTGTTGCAGTAACATTTCCATGTTATGAAATAAATAATTATCTTTTATAATTTCTTTGTTTAAATATCGAAAATCAACACATAAGCAAATCTCCCCACTTTTCTTCCTTACAATCATTGGATTGGAAATCCATTAAGAATGTCTGATTAGCAAAATTATCCCATCTTTTTTCAACTTCTCAAGTTCTATTTTCACCAATGGCTTTAGCTTGGGGTTTATTATTCTTAGCTTCTATTTAAATGGATTAGTCCCTTGTTTTAAAGGTATGATATGTTGGAATATTGATTTATCATAAGATTTGAGATCATTAAAACCCCATGCAAAAACATCAAAATATTCTGTAGACAAAGTAGTATATTGATCAACTTCTTTTGGTGTGCAATCAATCCCAAGATTTACATATTTTGGAGAACTTTTAGCTCTTATGTTTATCTTTTGAGTTTGTTGTATATTTCGTGTAGATTCTTCTTGATTCAAATATTTGGTCTTATAATCCCCTATAAATAAAGATTCAAATTTGACACAATTAATTGAAATCAGTGGAATGATTTTTTCAAGTTCACCCACATTCTCAAGAAAATCGCTCAATTGTTCATCATTCTCAAATACTTGAAGATATTCCTGGTTTTCATGAACTGATGGCCCAAAGATTATTTTAACTTGAAAAGTGTTATTATCTCAAAAATCATCTGGATCGAATAATGAAGCAACACGTGCCAAAGATTCATCCTTTTAATTCCTTTCTCTTGGGATGAAAGATAAATTAAATGAACTAAATGAATCCATTAGTTCATTTACTCTTTTTGCATATTACATTTTTGAGTGACATGATTTATGACTAGTTCAGAGTCACCAGTTATAATAAGATGTTCAATTTTCATTTCCAATGCCAAAATCATCCCTTGAATCATTGCCTCATATTTTGCCTCATTATTTGTGCAAGAAAAATCCAATCTTATGGCATGTGAGTGTATATTTGAATCAGGATCCTAAAATACAATTCCAACACCACTCCCTGAATTGGAACACCCACCATCGAAAGACATTGTCCAAAATCCTTTGAATGGATTTTCTTCTTCATTTTCTAAGACATCCTGTTGTTCTTTGTCCAACTCGACATAATTCCCTATGCTGGCATTGACACAGACTTGCATCAATTCATTATCCTTTTTCTTAAAAGAGAATGGTTTTTTTGGTTCCTGTGGAACCTTCAACATTGTTCCATCTTTATTGGGTAACATCATGTAGCTACCATCATTGATGATGTAACCAACAATAATTGTAGACCAATCTCTTCCAAGGACCACTCCATATGTAGTTATCCAAGAATACAAATATTTAATTTCTCCATATGCAAGAACTTTTCTCAAATTAATGGAATAAACACTTTCTATGGTTTCATAATACTTAGTGCACCCATGCCAAGTGCTTACATCACTGATAATGGCATGATATTTTTTTAGCTCCAGTATCAACCATGCAATTATGAAGGACAACATCATGATTTTCTATTGTAAGATAGAAAAGCGGGACTTTACCTTTTGTTATTCTTGTTAGATTGGTTTTTTGTTTCCTTGAACTTGATGCAACAACTTCCATTGTATGAGTGGGATCATCTAAAATTTTAAGGATATTTTCCCTTTGTTTAGGAATCTTAAGAACTTCCATGAATGAAAAACTGGTCCTTAATTTTGATATATTACATATTAGATTTTATGTCATATGTGGAGGATTCTTAGTTTGAATTACATCCACCTACTGTTCATTGGTCTCTATTCCACTTGGCCTCATTTTTTATTTTTCTTTATCAACATTTTCCTTTTTCTTTCCTTTTTCCAAATTATATTTCCTTTTTGTCTTATTTGCTCGTGCTCTTGTCTACACAAAATTATCTTGTAAGATGTCATTTTATTCATTTTCCTCAAATATATCCATGTATGACTTGCATTCATCCATCTTTATAGATTCAAGAATTTCTTGTTGATTGAAATCAACCTCTTGATCAATGTTTTGATCTTCAAAAGCATCTTCTAATACTACAATGTTTGGATTCGTTACTATTTGTGCCCTTTTTTTGAATTCATTGGTGGTAACATCACCTATGATCATTTTTTCTTGAATTGGATTTTTCCCCTATTCTTGAACATGCATTCTTGTATTAGGAGGAAGATTGTTATTTCTCCTCAATCTCGTTATTTCATTTGGAATTTATCTGATGGTTCTATTTCCATTCTTTGTTTAGTCTCCCACATCATCACCAGATCATTTGTTACATTAGGAATTACTCCTTTGAGTATCCCTCCACCAATTCCTCGATCTCCATTTTTTCTTATTCTTTGATATTCAATTTTTTTTAAAGATGATTCTCCTTGATTAGAAATAGTGAGTGTATACATTTCTCTTTGAACTCTACCAAGAATAATAACTTGATCCACATCAGTTTCGAGCATAATCTCTTCCATGTTCATTGCTTTATTCATTGCTCCATTTAAGTCCTCAAATTGTGAATCTCTAATGGAAAATTTGACATTCTAAGGCACTACATTTTTATAACACCCAAGTATGACTAGATTATTTAGTCTCTGGTTCTATTGTATTTTATTGAGCATTCTTAAAAATTGAAAATTAAAATCCCTGATTCTTTCACCCTTCTTCAAACGGATTTGGGTGAATTTTGTAAGTAGAGTATGATATGATTTTGGAGGAGAATACATAGTTAGAAACCTTCCTTATAAATCATCAAAAGTAGAAATTGAATTTATTGAAAGAGACATATACCGTTCATGGGCTTGGTCTATCAATGTCTGAAGAAAAAATTCAACCATCACATCATCATGTTAAATTGATGAATCTCACACAAGCTAAAAAAAAATTCCCTCTGTTTCTTTGGATCAACTGATCCATCTCTTGGGAATGTTGGTAATAAACCTTGTGGTAGGGTCGGCAATTGATGTTGCTCACCATAAAAATTTAAAGCACTATTTCTAACTCTTCTCCGTGGAATTATTTTTCTTCTTGGTTCTTGATTCTCAGGAGGATTTTGGTTTCTTTCTTCTATGTTTGCTATAATTTGATATTTTTCTTCTTTAAAACTTGAACTTTCTATTATTTTTTCAATTTGTTTTCTTTTGATCCTCGTTATTGGGCCTTTATATTTTTCCAGTTTCAAACTCTATCTTCCCTTATTTGTAATTGTCTTCTTACAATTTTTATTTCTTCTTCATGGTTAAGTGTTTGCCAATATATTTCAAGTTCTTCTCGAGTTTGGGATGTTATGAGTACCATATAATACAATTGATGCAAAATACTTCTTTGATTTCCTAATCCAATTTGCAACTCAGGTTGATCAGGTTGAGGCTGAGTCATAAATAATTTTGTTCTAAAACAAACTTTTATCTTCGCTCCCCAGTATGGTCACCAAAAATGTTTATGATTGATTCTATTAAGACAGAAACAATAACCTCATGAGGATATGAATCCCCCTACATTTTTATAGAGTTGGTACTCCTCTTTAAGTTTTTCTAAAATATTTTCTCTGAATTTTTCTAGACAATATATATAAATGGGAGAGTGTTATATAACAAACTCCAAAAATATTTATTGATCAATTAAGATAAAAAAAAAATAATGAAAATATTTACCAATAGTTCCTGAGAAAAAGACTAGGAACCTTTACTCACGAAGTGTAAAATTGGTAGAAATAATATATACAAATAATGAATATATTTTAAGAAATAGAAAAACAAATCTCACATTCATCACATTCGTAAAATATTTTTGATCACATTTGTAAGAAGAAAAACTGATGGCCCATATATCAAATAACCTTAAAAGAGTTCTTAATTAGAATCAAAATAATATTTTGGTGAGTCAATTTCAAAAATCTTATCCTCAAATACTTAGAGTCCAAAGATACAGTCAAAATTAACCCTGAATTGGTTCTTTGGGATTTTCTCAAAAATGATAATGTATTTACAATCTGATGAAAAATTAATGTATTTGTCCAAAAGAATTAGGATTGGGGCTCCCGTGGGAAAAAAAAAAAAAAAGGAAAGAAGAGAATGGAGTCATTGAATCAAATCAAGAGAAAGGATAGACCTGGAAATAAAATGAAAGAAAAGAACAAAAATAGGTTATGTTCTTTAGGGAAAGAATAAATGTAGTTGGATGATTTCTGATTGAAAAAGAGAAGTTTGGGATAAATGTGATCTTTAGACTTACTTTGATTAATATCTCCTATATTCATTTTCTTTCTGATGTTCCTTTTATATATTTATTTTTTATGATTATATGACTGGTATCAATTGCTTCCTTTGGACCCTCACTAATCTTGATTAAATCCCTTTTTAACCATTCTTCAATATATTTTCACAAAGGAGCAATGATCATCTCTTGTTTGAATTTGATTTTGAACAAATAATTTTCATATTCTCTATAGTCAATTGAAATATTTTTCAATGTAGTTTCAATATCCTCATTTCTATTGGCATACTCAACAAGACAATTATCAATATCATCTTCAATATATCCAATCATACTATTGAACCTTTCTACTAACAATTTCTTTAGTTTTTCCACGCTTTCTTCGAACTATTGTCTTGTTTTAAGAATTGAGTTTGATATTATCTTTGGATCTTGTACTTCAATGGTGATGCTTGCAAGACCTAATCTAGTCAATTTAGAATAAGCTTTAGTCTTTTTGGATGTTAAGTCATTGAGTTCATTTGACAACTCCCTTAATACATTAATTCTTTGAATCCAACATGCCTTTATTTTTTTTATATGATATCGATAAGGTAATTCTTGTTTTTTTATTTCATATTCAATCATTGTTGAGACCTTCATAATGAATGTGGCAAGTCCATCCTTGAAAAATCCTTCATCATTTTCAATGTTAGCTTTCAAATATTCTGTGGTATTTTGAATCTTGGAACCAAGAGAAACAAATCTACTTACTAGTTTCCATGTATTTAAAATAAGAGACATTATTTTATTAATATTTTGTTCAACATAACATCTAGTTGCAACAAGTAATCTTGAATTCCCTTTTAATCATATACTTGACTCTGGTGTTTTCTCAAAATTCTTGTCAGGTTGAATTGTTGCACCAGGGTGGCTAATATTGGTGGAGGCATTAAAGTACACTCTAATTATTGTATCCTTTCTTTAATTATAACTTTCTCAGCTTCCATATCATCTATTGAAACATCCATAGCATGTATTGTAACCTTATGAATCTTATTGATTCCAGATGGAAGCATGTTATTAAGGTTAAATGTAGACCAAGTTTTTCCCTTTTTATTTTTTGAAATGGTTCTTTCAAAAATCAATTTTATTGAGTCCTTATCAAATAAAGAGTTATTTAAGAAAATGACTCTTCTTTTGAAAAGTAATCATCTTGCATAACGAGTTCCACCACAGGTTTTATATTTTCCTATACTTGTTCTTTAGCATCAGGGAATTGGATATTTTCTATATCAATTTCTAAATCCATGTCTTCGAGATGGATCTCACTCTCAAGTATGTTATATTCAATTTCTTGTTGAGAATTACTCTTCTTTCCTTTTACTTGCAATTTATGATATTTTTCCAATTTTCCCCGCGGAGGTTTTTTATCACCTCCATCATATGATTTATTCATTGAAGAATTTTTCTATTGAGATGTTGTAGATTGAGATTTCTTTTTGGATAGCATGCTCTTTTGGAAAATAATAGGAGACTGAGAATTCTTTTCATTAGATGGTTTTACTTTCTGCATATATTGGTTTGTGGTACTTATGATGGTTTCAGTGACACTTACTTTCCTTTCAATACATTCAATTGCAGGATCATGGTTGTCTCCTTCTTCTCCAAATATAAAAGTATTAATAAGTGTATTAATGAATCCAAATGATACCATGTGGTCATGAAAAATATGATTAGGGTCAAAACCCTTAATCTCTTTTGCAAATTTCATGTTATATTGACCAAATTGTGTAGCATATTCATCAATTTTAGTAGTTCCTCTTAGAAACATTTTGTTGACCTTCCAAGGTAGTGGGATAAATTGATTCTTATTTTTCTCATAGAATAAATGCAGCCAGATCTTGTATTGTCTTGTCACTTCAACAAAAAATAATCTATTTAGAACATAGTAAGGAAGATAAATGGTTTTTTCACGACAGTGATAAATCCTTATAATATTGTGTTTTTTCATCTCTTCTGCAATCCGAGTCTTATTCATAAAAGTTAAGAATTCTCGTCATAGTTTGGATTTATTTCTTCCAAATATGATCTTCTTAAAAACATAAATGAATTCATTATATACTTCATAAAAATAGTGAGCAACCTTTTTCCTCCACATGGCTTGATGCCACATTGTGACAGGGTCAACATTACAATTAACCCTTTTCTCTATATTCAATCCCTTGAAGATATGATAGTAAGTAATAGAAAATATAAGATAGGAGGCCATGTGTAACTTCTTAGCATCTTTAAAATTTGACAGTTGCGAATAAATTTCAGTAGAGATAATTTTTCCCCAATCAAAAATTGCTTGTTCATGGAATGTAAAACATAAGATATAAAGAGCCAACTGTGGGATGGTTTCTGTAGACTCTTGTCCTGCAATTCTAGTAAAAATCAATCCCACTTCTCAGTAATAATTTTTCAATGAATGAACCTAAATTATGGATATATCCTTTGGCATTGTTGAAGGATATTCTAAGTATTATTGCAGAATCTCTAATTCATTGTTCTTCTCCTTAAGTAAACTTTTAGCTTTGTCTCCTTTGAATGTAATAGTCATCTCTAGTAATTTTAATATTTTACCGAAATTTGAAGGCGTTAAAGAGACATGAGATCCATTGTGTAGCACAATTTCCCTTTGATTTTGAATAAAATTGTCGATGAACCAGTAGACTATATCTTTGAAATCGAAAAATTCAGGAATGCATCCAACTAGAGAGATAGATGATGTCCAATTCTTGTTTTCATTTCTTCCTGGTAGAGGTAATGTTGTGAAATACCAATAATATCTTCACCAATGAAAATTGTAGTATTCTCGTGCGAACAGGTTCAGTGTGTCTCCACAAAAATGTTGTTTTCTCATGGCCATTCTAGTGTAGCTAGTGAACTATGGATACAAATGCTTAGAATATTGAAATAAAATATTTTGTATTAATATGAATAAATTCCTTTTCGATGGAGAAGTGAATACAATTAAATGATATTACCTTGAGAAGTATGAAATCAATAACAACCTTTTCAGAGTTCAATTAGCAGTTACTTTTTGTAGGAATATCATTAAATATATCTCGAGAAATGTGACAAAGGTAATGGATATATAATAGCGGGGTGGAAGGCATGGAGGAAATGTGAGGATGATTTCCTGAGTCTGTGAACCCACAAACCCATAGCCTAAAGGATGTGAATAATATTATATTTAAGGGCCATTATGAGGGTCATAGAAGTTTTGGTGTATTTTGGTGGTAGTGGACTTAAAAAGAAGAGAAAGGGAACCCATGAGTCCAACATCCTATGAGCCCACCTTAAAGGATATCAATAAAATGGTTAAGTCTTAGTGAAATTTCTATGCAATGGAGAAGAGAGGTGAGTTTTTTTATAACATAGATTTCTTTGGGAAATAAAATACACCCGCTGTGAATGAACCTTACATGACTCAAAAATTTTATAAGTAAAAAGATACAAGAAGAAAACAAGTATTAAGCTACATACAGATCAATAATCCCCCACTCTCCCCACAATCCCCTTATCTCCCCACTCTCTCTCTCTCTCTCTCTCTCACACACACACACACTCTCTCTCTCACTCACCCTCTCTCACTCTACCTCTCTCCCTTCCCCTTTCTCACTCTACCACTCTCTCCCTTCACCTCTATCCCTCTCTCCCTACCTCCATCCCTCTCTCTCCTACCTCCCTCTCTCTTCCCCTATCTTTCCACCTTTCTCCCTATCCCTCCTCTATTTATCTCTCCCTCTCTCCCACCCTGTCTCTCCCTCTTTCTCTCTCTTATCACCCTCTGTCCCTCTATCACTCTCTCACTCATTTCCTTCCTTGTACCCCTCTCTCTCTCCTCCCATATTCCCATCTCTCACTCTCTCCCTATTTCCCTCTCTCTCCTCTAGTTTACTCCCCCCTCCTGTCACTTTACCTTTATCTACCTCCATATATTTTCTTGTATCCATATCT
>JZKD02S0222552.1:1288899-1303571 GCA_000966675.3 Picea glauca
GTGGATGGGTGTATAGTCTTCATGGGGTATAAACATAGCTGAAAACAAAGAACTATGAATCAATAAGATAATACAGATCCACAACCAACACATTATAAGTCATCTCAACATTTAGGAAGTCATGCAAAGAATGAGGAGGAGTAACATCCAATGAAGTCCCTAAATACTTATCAAATTCCACATCCTATTGGAGATTCGAATCAGATCCAATATATTCTAGTTGGATCACTTGATAGGTATTCTTGACCACTATGAATAGCATGTGAGGGCCATAAGACTCTACTTGTTTAGGATGAGGTACCACCCAAGGATCAAAAGAGCCATGGGATCCATTGGTAACAAAATAAATCATACTAATAGGATCCACATTGGTAGAAAGAGATGGGGGGGAAGGGTAAATGTAACCATCAAGGACGAGTGTTTGAACACTTCCTCAACAACACTCATATATGCACTTTTGGAGTCACCGACAAAGGGAACACTAGAACCTACACTGGTTCTAAGGGAAGACATGAAAAATTCAATTTGATCAATGGTTACAATATTCCCTTGAAGAGGAAAGTGAAGGACCTAAAATATTAATGGGATGACTGGCATCATATCATAGAATCAAGTGTGCCCTAGTATCAAGTTATACTCTAAAGGGGCATCGACCAGTTCCACTTCAACTAAGACATTCTTACCACTTAAATGAATTGGAAATGTGGTGATGATACAATGAGGCTAAAACATGTGTCCATCAAAGGCCTTTAACATGGTTTTATATGGATCAAGATTTGGAGAGCCTATATATTTCCAAAATCAAACATAAATGATACAAGTGGAGGATCATTCATCCACAACCATTCAAAATATTGTCTTCCCACTAATTGTTACTTGGATTTCAAAATCAATTTAGTGGCAAAGCCTATTCCGAGCTTGGTCCAAGTCAAGTATAAGAAAATTGGACTCCATGGGATCCACCCTACTTATTGTTGACAACAATTCCTTCAGTTGTGTTAGGAAGCTATGTAGGATCTCGAGAGACGAGATGACACATGGTGCCTGGGCCAATTATTCCACAATATTGTATTTGTGAGTGGCCTTTGCATTGGGATTATGAGTTATTCTTTGAAGAACACCCTTAGGTTAGAGAAGATTTGTATCAAGTGATGGATTCTCAATATGGAAAGGGACACTAGGCTAGGAAGATGAGAATTTTTCTTGATTTGTATGACCAACCTCAAGAGTTTCATAGTTGCAATATTGAGTTTGCAAGGAAATTGTATGGTCACACATGAACACGTTGGCAGTTGAGGAAAACCCCTCTAATTGAGGGGTAACTTCCATTCCCCCTTGCAAAGGAGAAGTGATCTAGGAGGATATTGCTGGACACCCACCTTTTCCAACTGGATCCTCTTGAAAAAATTTAGTTCAATACATTTCTCTGTAATGATCAACCCTGCACCATTGGATGGATTCTCTAAGGAATAGATCTTCATGACAGCCAACCGTGTCATCTTCCCTATGACATCAAGCCCTTCAAAGATGAGGTATTGTGTGATATTTCTCCCCTTGAATTTTGTGATGTTATTTTAGGACAACCATATTTGAGGAAGTGACATGTTCTGTATGAGTCTAGAACCCGTAGTGTTATTATTACTTCGGGTAGCAAATTGTACAGGATACCAGAGGTAGTGCCTCCTACAACTATTTATTTAATCTCTTCTAAGAAATGCAGTAAGGTCATTTCACAGACTGGGAAGTTCATCTTCTTTTTTATTCGTGTCCATAGTAAGTATAAGGTCTTCATCACAATCGTGAACTCTACACAGAGTGTCTCTTTGTTTCAAAATCAATTGGACAGGATTGTGGAAGAATATAGAGACATCTTCTCCTCACCCACCAAGGTACTGATGCATTGTGAATTCAAGTATCCAATTGATTGAACCCCCAATGCACCTCTTCCTAATGGACCAATCTATATTTTCTCACTAATGGAAAATGATGAAATCAAGTGTTAGATCTAGGAGTTGCTTCAAAAGAGGAACATCCGAACTGGCTCCTCCCTTTGCGGATACTGGTGCAAAATAAAGATGTGACCCGACGGATCTACATTGATTAGAGAGTATTAAACAAAATCACAGTTAGAAACCGATACCCAATTCCTCGAATTGATGACCTTCTTGACCAAATCAAGGGATAAAAGTTATTTAGAAATATTGACCTAAAGTATGGCTGCCACCAAGTTCCCATCAAAACGAATAATGTATGGAAGATAGCTTTCAAATCTAAAGAAGGTCTCTTCGAATGGTTGGTCATGCCCTTTGGCTTAACAAATGCACCAACAACTTTCATGAGGTTGATGGATGATGTATTGAGACCCTTCACCAAATATTTTGTGGTGGTATATCTGGATGACATCCTCATCTTCAGTAGAACTTGGGAGGAGCACATGCAGCATATTCAACAAGTTTTGAGCACTCTACAACAACACAAGATATATTCCAACTTGGAAAAATGCTCCTTTGGAATGAAAATGGTCGAATACTTGGGATACATTTTTGATGAGCATGGAGTACATGTGGATCCAACTAAGATCCAAGTCATCCATGACTAATCAACCCCAACCACACTAGACGATCTTCAAAGATTCTTGGTACCTTCAAACTTCTACCAACAGTTCGTGTTGCGATTCTCCCATATTGCATAGGTTGTCATATAAGTGACCAAGGGCGGTGGAAAGGAAAATTTCACAAGGGGGAAAGAACAAAAATGAGAATTTTATGATCTGAAGAATCACTTATGCTCAGCTCCAGTACTCTCCTTACCCGATCTGCAACAACTGTTTGATATTGAGACTGATGCATTTGACTATGCTATAGGCACAATTGTCAATCAACATGGTCATCCAGTACCATACCATAGTGAGACACTCTCAGATATTGTTCGGAAATAGCCCACCTATGAAAAGGAAATGTATTCCATTGTGCAAGCCTATCGTCAATGGAAACAATACATTCTAGGAAAGGAGACAATCATCCAAACTAATCACAAGCCTCTGCAGTTCATATAGACACAAGGGAAGTTGCAGAATGCCCTCCATCAAAAGTGGTCCACATACCTGTAGCAGTTTCATCTGTTGTTTTTCTCTATATATTTGTGTTATTGTATCATTATGTTATTCATTTTCTTCCTCTCATAAATCCATACTGGGAAGGATTTGTGGAAACCATTTATTGTGGATGGGGAGGAAATGGATGAGTCAAAATAACAGGATGTTTAAGAGATTTTTGTTGGGAAAAGTACCTTTGAATTTCATTCATTTTTTGACATTGGTGAGTAGGATGGTCCTCACCACAAATATTTCAATGGAACCTATTCTTGTTATTTTCCTTAGTTCCTCCACCAGGATGTTTTTGAGTTTGAGAATTCCTACACTAATTGTTATAGTTCTTCTTCTTTTGTTTTTCTTCTTCCCTCTACGTTGTCAAGGATTATTTGGCTTTGTTGACTGCACTGAATTCACCTCAGAGGTTTGAATGGGGACTTGAACAAATTTAGTAGTGGCAACAACAACCACTGGGTGTGAAGAAATTTTCAGTTGACCCAACTATCTAACTAACTATCCCATAGAGACATTGGATACAAAACCTACCACACCATTGACATGGGGTCCTAGGTTTGGTTTGTGTGGATATGTCGATGAACTCAAAGCATGCAGGATAATGTTATATAATTTGCAAGACTGAGAGGAGAATAATTATAAATGTTAGGAATATAAAATGGCATTCTCCTCTGTAATATCCCTTTCCATAGATACATCCTTAGCTATGAGTGGAAAAGGAGACTTACTAAACTAATCTGTAAGGAGTTGGTCAGAGTCTAAGCCTTAATTATCCTACATCATTGTATCCACTCGTGAATGTGATCAGAGATGTGGGTGGAAGTTTCTTGATGCAAAGATGTAAATATATTTGTTTCTATCTCATACTAAATGGGTAACTGAAGATCAGTTAAAAATGCCATAGACGAATCTATTAAAGAAATCACCCTTAACTTCAATATACCATTTAGTAGCACCTCCATTCAAGAATATATGGAAAATATGGTTGAATGTTGTCATTCATCAAAGATTTGTATGATCACCAAAGATGGTAAGTCATGATGTGTGTTGACAGGTCTTCTCCCAATTTTTTGTCGAATTTGGGTAATTTTTTGTCTTCTAATGGTAATTTGACAGGATGCATCCCATGTGACTACCTTCCAGACAACAAGCTCTCATCAACAAGAAAACCAATTAAAAACACTCAAATACCCCCAATTTACTTTGAAAATACAAATAACAAAGAAAGGTTCAAATAGGGATTAAATCCAGGTTACTAGACCTTTAATAGGCTTATAGGACTAGGAAAGTACAAATATGACAAAGCACAATTCATATAATTTGAGAAATAGTCACCTACAGATTAGGTCATGATCCAACAGTCTTATAGAGCACCATTGTTAGGTAGGTGGTCATGGGATGTACATAACCAGCTCATGAATGGTTTCTCTAGTGCCCAAAGGCAGAATGTGACCATCTGCAAAAATGGGGTAAAAAACTAGATATGGCCCACATTTAATGGATCTAAGAGATATGAACCATCCATGAGTGATGGGGAAGGTAACAAAATGTAGAACAACTTTCAAAAGTGAAAAGAGTAAGGTATAATCCAAAACTAAGGAAGAATAAAAGATCATTCCCAAATGGAGTCGTTAGTTCTTTTGCAGAGAATTCTCCCCTACAGATAGTTGAGCACTCTCTTATATCTTCCTATGATATGAGGAATACAGTAGGATAGACCATTATAAGACTTTCCATAGATATAAAATATTTATTCGTGTTTTTGCTAAGAGAGAGAAAGGAATACCTTATAATATGGCGGTCATCCTTATGTATCCTAGCTAATGAAACTCCATATATCCAACTACAACTCCTACCACCTGCTTCCTGCACACAAGGAGAAAAAAAAAACTATTCTCAAACCTCTCTAGGGATTAGGAAATTGTATATATAGACTAGATCTAATCCGATCTACTTAAGGAAAGACTATATATATTATCTATGATTGAATACAATAACATTAGAAGGGGAAAACCATGTATATATATATTCATAAATTGAGAAAATGTACAACAATCATGTAATTACATTGAGTCATGAATTAAGTCCTCCCGGGTCCTTGCTTCATCTCCTCCTTAGACTTCACACAAACAAGGTTGACCTGATATGAAGACCAAACTATATAAGATCTCCTCTAAAAATATGTTGCAACATAAACCTATAATAGATTCTTCCTCCTATTGCCCTTGGAATTCCTTCTTTATATATATTGGTGGAGGAGGCTTGGGAATTATTCTATAGCTATGTTGTTCCCTCCATTTGAGGGAGAGTAGAGAAAAGAGGAGAAATTTTGACTTGAGACGAGTCAAGGATTATGGTCAAGGCCTATTGGGCCCTTCATTTTGAAGAATCAATTTTATGGATTTATAAGGTTTTGTGGAACCCCATAACACATCAACATTAGATAAAAGTGTTGGAAAGATAATTGTTAGTGCACCAATAAGGAAAAAGAGTGATGCATTAGCTAGAGGAAGAAGTGGAAAATACTAAAATCTTTGAGAACAAGAAAATACAAAGAGGAATCAAGAAACCCAAGGAGTATAATCAAGAAAAAACAAAAAAATGATATAAATTGGGGAAAATGTAATGGGAAAGGATTGAGATTTTTAGAATTGACACATGTTTTGTTGTATTGTTTTGTTGATATTATGGTCTGGTATTAATATAGATGATATTACTTCACTAGGATCTCTCTACCAAGTGAAAAATCAATTATGGTTATGTTGTGCAAGTTGTGATATGAAAGACTTTCCATATGTTCACCAGTATGAGCTATAATAATATAGAAAGGAGTATTTTCACATACACATTTTGTTGTGTTATCGATGAATTCTTATTATTCTTTTCATGTAACATGTTTTGTGATGTGTAATTTTCATCTACAACACTGTTTAACACACTTTGGTCATGTATGCACCTCTCTGTAGGTTGCACAACATGGATTCATGAATGCCTAATCATGTTTACACTTATGATAATTTGATCTATCCCAATTAAACATGATTTTGATCCATGATATGTCAAATATGATGATGTGTACTCTATAATTCACTTTATCACACAAAGTCTCAGTTGTTCTCTGGGTGAGACCTCCTTCCCTTAAGGAAGGTTGCATATGCTAGTCCAACTAGACTACAATGATACCTTTGTTGGTAACCTCTGAGAACCCCAGTCTCCAATTCCGTACCAACAATCTATATAAATCAATGAACCTCAATTTTATTGAGAGTTCTTAGGATCATATCATGGGAGAAACAAATCACCTAGTGTTGATATTCTCATAACTCACCAATTATAAGAGGTTACGGGGGTGGTCGTGGTCCATCAATAGTGAAACTAGTGAATTGTTGTATGCTATCAACTATGCAACCCATAAATGGTCACACTTTTCTAGTAGTTCATAGAGCAACCACCCTCAAAGTCATTGAATTCCAAATGTAGAAGAGTGTGTCTCAGGAAGAAAACATCAATGGTTCGTCCATGTATCCCTAGGGTGGAAAATAAGGTTTTAACACCTCTTACAAGTTGGAAACCTTATCTATTGTTGAGGTGTTTTCATTATCCATTGATGAGTTGTCAATTATAACTAGATCTAAAGATAGTCAAATACATGTATTATAAATTCATTTCATGAGATTAATACAAGTGTTGGTAATGGCTTAAAGCCTTTTCCACCAATTTTTTATGTCTTTCTCATGCTCGACTTATTAAAATGGTATCATATCTCTTATGGTCTCAAGGGCCTAGTTTTTCCATGGTAGTGACCCATGGGAGGTGAAATGTGAGTTGAGATGAGGTTTCTACACCAACAAAATTGTAGATCTACATCCATTTGGAGGTGTAATAGAAAAAAACAAGGTCATTTTTCTTTTGGTTTCTCATTTATCTAAGTTCATTTTTTTTAGTATTATATTGGAGAATATATTTTTTGCATTTTGAATATAGTTCTTTAAAAAAAAGAGTGTCGTGATTCAAAGAAATGTGAATTTTGGTGATAATTTGTGTCAATATTGTTGTAAGTAGTCAAATTTAGAATAGATCTACTTGAACACAACTTGTTGGAACATAATTTAGTCTCCTTTTATATGGATCTAGCAGTTATTTGTGTAATGAAACTTTATTTTCTTGTGATTACTTGAAAAATCATGAGATCTCTCGTTGGTTCATTGGATATCCACATCCATCAAAAAAAGATTACATTAGATTGGTGTCACACTTTGTAGATCAGTTTTTTTTCCAACATATCTCCCTAGTTGATACAAGAGGAAATCAATTGAATCTTTACCCCACCAAATTGATTCTGAATCAAATTTGAATCAAATTGGTGCTTATAGTCAATTTTTTTGTCTAAATGGAATTTCCCAAATTATAAGTAATCCGTTGTAGAGCATTATCATCTAAAATCCACACTAGATTTGTAGATTATTTCATGATTAAGATGATAAAATAAAGGGATCGATCATAGAGATCACCCTTCAAATAGCCTACCTCACTCACATGCAACTATATAAAATTTAGTTCTATGTATAGTTATCATCTTCTTTATTATCTCTTTTAGAAAATGAATATGAATCCGTGACACCTATTTTACAAGTCAACTTGTATGAAAATTTGAATTCGGCAGAAAAACCACCAAATACATGGTATCAAGTAAAAAAGGTTAGTGGTCATCCAAAAATCAAGAGATGCAATGTAAGAACAAAACAGTGCAAAATCTGAAGCTTGAATCCCTTCAACTATCTCCTTATCTTGCAAATGATAGGGGGAATATCAAATATCAATGATGATGTTCAAGATTCAAGTTTCAAAGTAATATCAAACACAAAATTCCATCAACATTTGGTAATTCTAGCATAACATCGAGTCTCCTCGATAAGCTATCTACAATCAAATCAATTATTCATTGGGATGTCGTTCAACACCTAATTGTGTCTAAATTTAGAGAGAACTTCAGTGATCCTATTTGTTAACTGATAGTAGAATGATGATCATATTTTTTCACCAAACTACCAAGGGAATGTTCAAACATGGTAGCTTTTCACTACTATAAATTCTAATCTATTTCAATGTTCATTTTAGATGAAGCATTCAACATCAATATTGGTGGTTTTTTTAGGAATATCTTCATTGAAGCTCAGTTCATAGTTTTTAGATTAAAGATTGTAATGATGACACTTTCTGCACTAGTTCATGTTTCCTAATTAGTACAAATATTCAGAATTGTGATTTGGGAAGGGGGGGGAGGATGTTAGACTCTCAGTCCCTAGAAAATCACAAATTTTGAAACCACACCCTCATATGAGTTTTCATCCTTATCTATTGATGAGGTGTTTTCATTATCCACTGATGATTTGTTAGTGTGATCTAGATCTAGAGGTGGTCAAATACATGTACTATAAATTCATATCATGAGATGAATACAACTGTTGAGAATGGCTTAAATATCTTTCCACCAAATTTTTATGTCTTGTTTGTGGTCTATTTTTTCATAGGATATAGTAAGTAGTAAGAACAACCTTATAAAATAATTTTTTATTAGATTCTATGAAAATATATTGAAAATAAATTTCATTGACATGACTAGAAATTATGATGCACTTGAGAAAAATTTCCAACACAAACATCCAACCCCAAAATTATGAATCTTATTAAAAAATCTCCACAACCAACAATATAATGATTGGTTAAGACGGTAGGTAACAATTGTTTTTTCATGTTATAAGTATTTTAATTTCATTAAACAAAAATATTATGATATAATTTTAAATTTGAAGGTTTTCTAATGACATTTAATCATTTACATGTGGAGGGAAAATAAAATATGTTTGACACCTTTAAATGGTTGGCATGGACCAAGAAAATATGCAACTAAGTATGATGGCTACTTAATAAATGGGTGTATATTTCATATTAAAAGAATAGACAATGTTAGAGCCACCAAAAATAGTGATGGGTGCATAAATGCACAAACATTAATGAGATCCATTACAAAAGACAAAAAAACGATACATTAGATAACAAGATATGTTAGAGTGATCGGAGAAATAATCATATTGGACTACTATTGCATGAAGTATCCCTTGTTCAAATGTGATTGAATAAATGTACACAAGAAGAACATAATGGAAATTGATGAAATTGGTTTCACAATGGTGAATTAGAATAGATGCTTAAGTAATGACAAAGTGCAAGATGATTCATTTATTCTAGCATCACAAGAAAAACAAGTATTCTAAGTACATGATTTTGTAGAGAATGATTGGTATGTAGTTCTGACATGCACTCCAAAGGGATTGAGAAATAGTAACAGATATGAACTAGAGTACATAGATTATCAAGCTTTGTATATGTTTAAAGGAAAAAATGCAAAGATGATGAATTTTCATTTGCTGGTGACATGGATTATGTTCGATGATGTTGTGAAGGGACATGGTTGGATATTGATAAATAAGAAGTAATCATGATTTATTTATCCATTCTTATTTAATTTCTATCCATGAAAAATAAAATCACATTTTTATATCCTTAATTGTTTTGATTGTGCCTAGATCAAATAATTAACTATATTGTTTACTTGAATTTCATTCTTAATTTTTACAAAAACTCACCTACTGTAAATGTTTTTGAATTTTGTTTTATATATTCTCAAAGCCACCCTCATGTCCTTCAAACTTTAATGTATATGAAGACAAAAAATGTTGAAGATAATGTGGAAAGAAAGTGATGTTGTGCCTATGTTTTTTTTCTCATTGTGGTACTAGTGTCTTATGATATGTTGTGGTTTTCTATTTATTATTCTTAGAGCTATAAATCGTCTTCTTCAAAGGACTATTAAGTGGCAATTTTAAATTGTTCTAATTTTTACCATTTTTTGAGATAGGAATAGTTTTGTATAGATCATAAATGATATTTTTTTGTGTTGATAGTCGGTTCTTTTTAGGATCACTGAAGATATGAAGTTGAAATGAGTTTTGTTTATCCTCCTTAATTTTAAGTGCATAAACACATTCAAAATGAGGTTTTTGTTGGGTATTTATATTCTTTGCAGTGAAAGTCTAGTCGAGGTGGGTCAACTAGAAGAGAAAGTAGAAGGTTGAAGTGAATGACCCAACAAAGTCAAAGTCGAAGGGGTCAACAGACAAGAGGTTTTTGGGAGGTTGTGTGGAAATGGACTAAATACCGAATGGAGTTCAACTGCTAGTCGATTGGTAATCCGGCTAGTATTCTACTATAACATAATCCTAAGATTTGTGAGATGCGTATCCAATGATCTGTGTGGATCTGTAACCATTTTTGGGAGCCCTTATTTAGGGTTTTAATTACTATAAAGTCTATAAATAAGGCATGAAATAATAGTGTAGAAGCTAACCAATAATATTTAGATCAATTTATTAGTGGTTGTTGGTCATGTAGATGTAAGACAAATTGGCTACAAAGATCATTCTTGTATAAAACAAAAGGGTACGATGTAATCCGTGTCTTAGGTCTAGACCAAGGTTAGGCATGTAACCTTTTATTCTGAATGAATAAGACAATAAGAGAGAAGTATTCTCAATGAATGTTGTTTTTCCCATTTGAGTTTCTAGGGAAGAATCTATGTGTACTGTGTAATTGTTTTGTCATTAGACTTTCTATATTAAATATGGCTTCTTCTATTTTATTAGGTTTAGCGTGGAAGTATATTTTCCTTTAACAATTTTCATTTTCCTTGATCAAATGTTTAAGACTTGTAAATTATATATGTTGAACTCAAATCTAATTTATTTGAATTTATTTTTATTTATATCCACTTAGAACAGTGGTCATAAATGGCCCTTACTGACACTTAGAGGATGGTTACCAACCTCCTTAGTGAGTGAATGTAAGGGTTGTTGTTATACATGTATTTAAAGGCCACTACAAATCAGTTCAACAAGGACTTTAAATCCAATTTTTCACTACCTATGTAATTTTATATAAGGCTCAATTCAAACCACCCTCGTATTTTTTTGTAGAAGATTTGATCCAGGTGGATATTGGTGGCCACTCACATATTTCAACCAGATCCTCTTGTTAGTTTTAGTTCAACACGTTATTTTGTACTTCTTTGTAATTTTGGGTTCTACACTTCTGGGGCAGTCTGAATTCCTACACATATTCAAGGTGGAGACTAGTGGCCACCCGTCTAATCCAACTAGCTTATTTTGGAATTTTTCATGTCAACACATCCTTTTCTACTTCCAGGGTCATTTTGGATCCGTAAACAATGTTTGTTTGGCATGTCGTAGTCAAAATATAGACGAATTCAAAGTTTGATGGAATAATGTATATATCTCTAAAATACCTTTCCAATGGGCTATCACGTGCCTAAAATCGAGGTCGTATGCAAAAGTTACGAGCCTAGGAAGTTGAGGTACCAAATTACCCATAGGGGCCCACATAACGTTTGGTGTTTCATCTCCTAGGGTTAGGTTTTTGGATGTCTAGGGTTTTGGAATTCATGAGTAATGTTAAATATGCCTTTGGAGCCTCATTGTAATCATTCTTCTCAGACGGATGCATGTAGCAAGCCACATCTCTTCTCAGAGATAACTACCACCATTCGAGCAAGTTGTTTCTAGTTCTGCAGTTTTACTATTGCAGCCTATTTTATTTATTCAATAGAAGTTTATCTTCACTGGATATCCATTTTTCTTGTTCCTATCTCTGTGTTATTGTATTCAGTTTTTTATTCCTTTCATTCTTCTCATAAATCCGAAACAATGGTATCATAGGAGTCTTCTCTTCATTTTTTTTTTTTTGTGCATGTTCTCGACAAGATCTGGGTACAAGAAGTTGGGACTCAAACTAGTCGATCCTTTTCAATATAGGCCACGCTAATCTTGACAACAACCCATGGGGGATGAAAGAAAGATGATGGAGAAGGAGATCCTTTTAAAATGTTGCTCGAGGAAGCCCTTGCGCAACAAAGGAACAAAATGATGGAAAAATTTTCACAGATCCTTCGGCGGATGCCCACAGGAGACACATCTTCATCAAGAGGACATGCAACCCCCTTCAAGGTATAAGTAAATTTTGATATTCCATTATTTGAAGGACTTTTATATGCGAAGGTTGTTGACAAATGGTTGAATCTGCTCGAAGGGTATTTTTTGGTCCACTATTTTTCCAGTAGGGAAAATATTACTTTTTCAATCCTCAAGGTCATCCCCCATGTTAAAGACTGGTGGGATACTTACTTTGAGAAAAGGGTCATAGATGAATCTGCAATATTTGTGGTCTCCACCATGTGGGATTCCTTTAGGGATTCCATTAAAGAAAAATACTACCCTGTTGGAAGTGACAAGGACCAATACACAAGATGGACCATGTTGTGTCAGGAAAGGGACTAGACAGTACCAGATTTCACCAATATTTTCCATAACATGTGCACCAAATTAGGTATCAAATATTCTGAATAAAATTTGGTGCTCAATTACCGCGACTATCTGCATAGATACATTTAGAAAGAAATGGAGTTTCTAGACATCGCATCATTAGGCAACTTATAGATATGTTGTCAAGAACGAGCAGAAATTTAAGTAGAAGATACGAGAGTTTGGATCTGAAAACTCCTCACAATTGAAGCAGGGAAAAGGGATCCCCAACCCACAAAAAAGGGACAGAGAAAATATGGTCACTCTCTAGAAAACTAGTCCAAGGCACAACCCAAGAATGGTAATAAGAATACGGAGAAGGACACAAGAAAATGGTGTTAATACCATAAAATCACTTAACACAACACCAAATAATGTGGCTCCAAGAATTCACTCATGGTCAAGATGAAATCTTTTGATTCAGAGGCAGATTTTGAATCCGAATCAAATCCAAAAAGTGGGAAGCAAATGATCAATTCTTAGCCTAGTGCCACTATCTCTACCACTGAAGTCCAACCAAGTGAACTAGAAGAACCAGAGGAAGGGGAACACCTCATCCACTCAAAGATGTGGGTAAAGGGAACTCTGATGCATTTTATTGTCGATATCAGTATTCAGAAGAAATTGATTTCAACAGAGGTCGTTAAGTGGTTGGACATTTCGATAACACTACATCTGCATCCCTACACAATCGGCTAGATTTTCCAAAGACGATATCTCCACATCATCCAACAATGTTGTTTTCCTTACATCATCAAGCCCTTCAAAGATGAGGTATTGTGTGATATTTCTCCCCTTGAAGTGTGTGATTTTATTTTACACTAGCCATATTTTTCAAAGCGACATGTTTTCTATGAATCTAGACCTCACAATGTTATTATTACTTTGGGTAGGCAATTGTAAAGGATACCAGAGGTAGCGCCACCCACCACTATTTCTTTAATATCTCCTAATCAATGAGGTGTTGGTTGTGGAGCCTGATTATCTTCCTAATTTATAGGTCTTTTACTTTCAGTCGTGTTTATACCCTGTGAAGTATTTACACCCCTGAAGTATGTACACTCTTCCACGTGGGGGAGTGCAGAGGGGGGGTACCCCCTCTATGGGGTCTGGGGGGCCTATCCCCCTAGTTGGGAGGTCTAGGGACAAGCGGGCCCCCAACGGGGGTTTGGGGGCAAATCCCCCTGAAGCAAAAATTGCCTTGTAAAAGTATATTTTAATTTCATTGTAAATCTGGACCGTTCATTATAAGGTCGCAGATCTAACGGTAGAGATTGTGTTAGGGTATTTTTCCCTAGAAGGCAACCCTCTTCTATGAGGGAAATGTATCGCGACTATGGATGGTGGTGAATATTGTATTCTGAGAGAGGAGACTGTCAGAGAAAGAAGAGGAAGTTACAACGGGTTTTGCTGTAGGTTGTATCCCTTCATTTTGCTGGATAATAATAAAGAAAGGACTTGGCAATTTCTCTGGTGGACATAGCCCACACTGGGTGAACCACGTAAATATGTGTCTCCCTTGTATTGTGTATCTTCTATGTTTTATTTCCACATTTGTTTTATTTTATTGCTCCGCGGTCCTGTTTTTCCAACAACTGGTATCATAGCATAAGGTAATTCGCAGGAAAAGAGGGTTCTTGGTTCAAGTGGGAGCAATGTCAGAAGATGGAAAGTTTAGGGTCGAGAAATTTAACGGCCAAAACTACCAGTTATGGAAGATGCAGATGGAAGATTATTTATATCAGAAGGATCTATTCCTACCATTGAGCAGAGTAGCAAAGAAGCCGACGGACATGAAGGACGAAGAATGGGAGATTCTTGATAGAAAGGCTCTAGGAACAATACGACTGAGCCTGGTAGCGTCGGTGGCTTTCAATATCTCGAAAGAAAAGACAACGAAGGGTTTGATGGACGCATTGGCCAAATTGTATGAAAAAACCTCGATGTCGAATAAGGTATTTCTAATGAAGATATTATTTAATATGAATATGTCAGAAGGTGGGTCTGTCGCAGATCGTTTAAATGAATTTAATACAGTTACTAATCAACTAAGTTCTGTAAAAGTGGACTTTGATGATGAGGTTAGGGCTCTTCTAATATTGTGCTCATTGCCAGAAAGCTGGAATGGCTTG
>JZKD02S0222552.1:1305918-1329574 GCA_000966675.3 Picea glauca
GGTGATAAAGACAGTAGGAGGAGCACCATAGGGTATGTTTTTACTATAGGTGGAACAACAGTAAGTTGGATTTCAAAACTGCAAAAGGTTTTTGCACTTTCAACAACAAAGGCATAGTATGTTGTTGCTACAAAGGCTAGTAAAGAGATGATTTGGTTACAAAGTTTTATGAAGGAATTGGGAAAGAAGCAGGAGAACAACAAGTTGTACTGTGATAGTTAGAGTGCCATTCACCTTGCAAATAACTCAGCCTTCCATTCAAACACTAATAATATACAGTTGAAGTACCACTTCATACGATCCTCCTTGGAAGATCGACAATCGAAGCTGGAAAAGATACACACTAGCCAAAATCCTGCAGACATGTTAACAAAGGGAGTAACCAGGGAGAAACTGAGTTCTTGCTTAGTTTCAGTTGGTCTTCAAGAATGAAGATGAAAATGAGAAATTTTCCAGGTCCAAGAAGCTTCAAAGTCCATCATATACAGCAGCGGTGGAGTTGTTGAGATCAGTCTCCAAGTGGGATATTGTTGGTTGTGGAGCCTGATTATCTCCCTGATTTATAGGTCTTTTACTTTCAGCCGTGTTTATACCCCATGAAGTATTTACACCCCAGAAGTATGTACACTCTTCCATGCAGGGGAGTGCAGATAGGGGGTACCCCCTCTATGCGGTTTGGGGGGGCTATCCCCCTAGCTGGGGGGTCTGGGGGCAAGCGGGCCCCCAGCGGGGGTTCGGGGGCGAAGCCCCCGAAGAAAAAATTGCGTTCTAAAAGTATATTGTAATTTCATTGTAAATCTGGACCGTTCATTATAAGGTCGCAGATTTAATGGTAGAGATTATGTTAGGGTTTTTTGCCCTAGAAGGAAACCCTCTTTTATGAGAGAAATGTATCATGGCTATGGATGGTGGTGAATATTGTATTCTGAGAGAGGAGACCGTGAGAGAAAGAAGAGGAAGTTATAACGAGTTTTGTTGTAGGTTGTATCCCTTCATTTTGCTGGATAATAATAAAGAAAGGACCTGGCAATTTCTCTGGTGGACGTAGCCCACACTGGGTGAACCACGTAAATCTGTGTCTCTCTTGTATTGTGTATCTTTTGTGTTTTATTTCCACATTTGTTTTTTTTTATTGCTCCGCGGTCCTGTTTTTCCAACATGAGGTAAGTTCATTTCACAGATTGGGAAGTTCGTCTTCTTTGTGATCCACACTCACAGTAAGAAAAAGGTTTTCACCACATCCATGACCTCCACAAATATCCTCTCTTTGTAGAAGAAGCAAGTGGATGAGATCGTGGAAGAGTAAAAGGACATCTTCTCCTCATCCACTAGGGTATCGATGCACTACCAGGTCAAGAATCCAATTGATCTAACCCCTGGTACCTCGTTGGCTAATGGACCATTCTATCACCACTCGTTGATGGAGAATGATGAAATCAAGCACCAGATATAAGAGTTTCTTGAAAAGGAGCACATTCAACCTAAATCCTCCCCTTGCGGAAGCCTGATTATGCTGGTGCAGAAGAAATACGGGACTTGAAATCATAGTCAAAAACTAGTACCCAATTCCCCGAATTGATGACCTTCTTGACCAACTCAAGGGGGGAAATTTCTTCAACAAGATTGACCTAAAGTCTGGCTACCACCAGGTTCCCATCAAACCAAATGATATATGGAAGACAACTTTCAAATCTAAACAAGGTCTCTTCGAATGGTTGGTCATGCCCTTTGGCTTAACAAATGCACCAACAAATTTCATAAGATTGATGGATGATGGATTGATACCTTTCACCAACTCTTTTGTGGTGGTATATCTGGATGACATCCTCATCTTTATCAGAACTTGGGAGGACCACACACATCATATTCAACGGGTTTTGGGCACTATGTAGCAACACAAGCTATATGCCAACTTGGAATAATGTTCCTTTGGCATGAACAGGGTCTAATACTTGGTCTACATTGTTGATGAGCATGGGGTACATGTGGATCTAGCTAATATCCAAGTCATTTGTGACTGGCCAGCCTCGACCACACTAACCAAGCCTTGTAATTTCTTGGGACTTGTCAACTTCTACCAGAGGTTCGTGTTTGGATTCTCCCATATTGCATGGGCCCTCATCCAAGTAACCAAGGAAGGTGGTAGGGAAAAGTTTGCATGGGGTAGGCACAACAATGAGAATTTGAGGATCTGAAGCATCGCTTGTGCTGATCTCTAGTACTCTCCTTACCTGATCTACAACAATTGTTCGATTTTGAGACCGATTCCTTTGACTATGTTGTCGATGCATTTCTCACCTATCATGGGCATCCAATAGCATACCATAGTGAGACACTCTTAGATATTGTTTGGAAATACCCCATGTATGACAAAGAAAAGTATTCCATTGTGAAAGATTTCCAATAGTGGAAACATTACATTCTGGGCAAGGAGACAACCATCCATAGTGATCACAAGTATCTGCAGTTCATATAGACATAGGGGAAGTTGCAGAACGACCGCCATCAAAATTGGTCCACATATCTATAGCAGCTCCATTTCAACATCAAGTATAAAACAAGGATCTCAAATTGTGTCATTGACTGCCTCAGTCGCCCTCTTGTTGCGAAACTCACCACAATACTCCATTCCTATAGGCACGAGGCATCTGAGTGGCCCAAACTTTATTAGCGTGAACCAGATTTCGCCACCACCTCTCATCTCTTTGGTACATGAGATAATGTCACTGATTTTCACATCGAGGATGGACTGTTATGCCACATGGGCCACCTCTGTGTTCCCACAATAAAGCATGCAAATATGATTTGGGAGGCTCACTACAGTCAGATGGCAAGACATCTTGGCGTGGAGAAAATGGGGGCTTTTATACAGAAACATTTTTCTTGGCCAACATTTCGACAAGACATCAACAATTATATCAGATCTTGCACTCCATGTGCCATTGCCAAGATAGCCATCAAGAAGCAAGGCTTATACACCCCTATTCCTACTCCCGAGAGGCCTTGTGAATACATCTTGATGGATTACATGTCTGGCCTTTCTCCCACCAAGAACGACATTGATTGTATATTTGTGGTGGTGGATCAACTTTTGAAGATGGCCATTATTACAACCTACAAGAAGAACATCACAGTGGTCGATACTGCTAAGATCTTCTTCGAATGAGTGTGGGTCCATTTTTGGATACCACAAACCATCACCTCAAATTGAGACAACAATTTCCTCAACACATTTTGGTCGAATCTCTGGTCATTGTTAGACACCAAGCTCACTAAATCCCATTGCTTTTCACCCCCAAACCGATGGAAAGATATCATCAATCGGATGATTGTGCACATCTTTCACATGTACAACTCTAATAATCTACGTACATGGGATGAGATTCTTCCCTATGTTCAACACAGCTACAACAGATCTCTCCATAGCTCCACCGTCCATAGCCCATTTCAGGTAGGGATGGGATTTCAACCCTTGGGTCCCATTGATGTTGTACCACCTCTTGCAACCACATAGGAAGAATCTTTCCATGTTTAGTCTGAGGCCGACAAATCCACCAAATTCATTGAGTGGATTCAACCCATCCACCAATAGGTCCATGAGATTTTGCAGAAAGCCAATGAAAAGTAAAAGCAACGCCATGATGAACACCAGGAACTGCACCAGTTTCAGGTGGGACACAAGGTCTGGTTACATTTGCATAAAGAGCGCCTTATAGGACCCCATAAGAAGCTATGCCCACTTTTCTATGGTCCTTACACTATCACCAAGGTTGTGGGTAGTAATGTTTTTGATCTCAACACTCCACCCTTCCTTGACTTGCACCCAATGTTCAATGTCGACCTTCTTCGTCCATATTTTCCGCCATTATTGGACACATCAAGGATCGCAAAACAGTTGAAACCAACAGAACTCAACTATGACTATATGGAACATGCATCCATTGATGAGATAGTGGACACACAAGTTAAGGGAATTCTCTAACAAAGGATCCATCTTTATTAGGTTGTCAAGGAAGGGAAACTTCTACACCGAGGAAAGTGGCTCAAATGGGGTCAAATTCAACAGA
Source organism: Picea glauca (assembly GCA_000966675.3). Classification (NCBI taxonomy): domain Eukaryota; kingdom Viridiplantae; phylum Streptophyta; class Pinopsida; order Pinales; family Pinaceae; genus Picea; species Picea glauca. The sequence goes on from JZKD02S0222552.1 coordinate 1,309,986, forward strand.
ATTTTCATCACCTGATGGGGAAACTCAATGCAATGGAGACCATTGCTTCCTAATGTGAGAGGACTGATCTAGGTGGATATTGGTGGCCACTCACCTATTCCAACTCAATCCTCTTATCAGTTTTAGTTCAACACATTATTCTATACTTCTTTGTAATTGTGGGTTCTACACTTCTGGGGCTATCTAAAGCCCTAAACATATTCTAGGTGGAGACTGGTGGCATCCCACCTAATAAAACTAGCTTATTTTGGAATTTTTCATGTTAACACATCTTTTTGTACTTCGAGGGTCGTTTTGGGGCCCTAAACAATGTTTTTTTAGTGTGCCACAGTCAAATTGTAGACAAAATTGGAGTTTGATAGCATAATGTTTATTTCTCTAAAATACCTTTCCAATGGGCTATCACATGCCTAAAATGGAGGTCGTATGAAAAAGTTACGACCCCGGGAAATTGAGGTACCAACTTACCCATAGGGGCCCACATAACTTTTGGCATTTCATCTCCTAGGGTTAGGTTTTTAGATGTATACGGTTTTGACCTTCATGAATAATGTTAAAAAGGCCTCTGGAACCTCATTGTAATCATTCTTCTCAGATGAATGTGCATACAAAGCCACATCTCTTCTCAGAGAAAACTACCACCATTTGAGCAAGTTGTTTCCAGTTCTGCAATTTTACAGTTTTAGCCTATTTTATTTATTCAATAGAAGTTATTGTTCACTGGATATCCATTGTTGTTGTTCCTATCTTTGTGTTATTGTATTCAATTTTTTATTCCTTTCATTCCACTCATAAATCTGGATCAATATTTCCACTTGTTATCCTCGATTTCTAGAGATAACTAGGAGATCATGTCTCAAGGCCCACAAGTCCTAGACATCGAGTACCGAGAGAAGGATTGACCTGAGTATGGCCCTGGAGGGCCCATCTTTCTTCTTTTTCATCAAATTTGTCCTGTCAATAGTAGCAACACCATCACCGTCCGTTTGGACTTGTATCAGAGAATACTCTTGCTCCATGAGGTAATTGGTCCAGGTATCATGGTATGTGTCATATTTGATCGTTATAACTTTCAGATATATGCATCAAATTCCTTTTATTTCTGACGATTGCTTGGATCTTACATTAACCCTCTTGACCAGAGTTGGGGGGATTGACAGGGTACCCTAGCAAGCTTGTACCCATAGGTTTTGGTTTTCCACCAGGGGAAATTTTGAAGAGCCATCGTTCGCTCCCATCATTCATCACTCTTACATCTTATCTCCCGCTCATCTGCTCCATTCCTCTAGTTTGGACATTAGGATGATCTGTTTGTGGGGTTACACCTTATCTTATGGGAAGAAGGGGCTAAAGGCCCATAAGGTAAAAGCAGTTGGTAAGAGATAAAAGCCATAAAAAATGAAACATAGAGATGCCTCGCCCAGGGATCCTCGAGAAGGCAATAAAAAGCCTCTCAGCAAGAAACAAGAGGGACCCGAAGAAAAATAACAAAACAATACCTAGACAAGAGGATGGGGGGTCTCATCACGATCCAATCCATTATGTTCATGGGTACCTAGCAGTATGACATTGCCATTATCTGGTTACCATGCCATGGCAGTGACCTTTGGTTGCAAGGCCAAGGGAAAGGGGGTCTCATCACGAGCCATCCTTATCATCTCTGTGAAAGTGCTTATGAGAAACAATGTCAGCTATGGTCACCACGCTAAGGAAGTGTCCTCTAGTTATACCTTGAAAACAAAAAATAAAAAGCAATAAAGAAAAGAAAGAATAAAGGTAATAAAGGCTTGGAAAGAATTGCATCCATGACGGGTACAACTCACCTTCTACAAAGGCACCCACAGGTAATATCACCCCTGTATTTCACTCTACACATATGTCCGGACATCCCTTGACCACATCACCTCATATTACATGGCTTGTATGATATCCTCTGGAAACTTTTCTTCTCCTATGGATTCTGGCCCAATAGAGTATTTTGTCTTTTTCTTCGGTTTTGTATACTAGGTCATTGTAATGTCTTTGAGCTATTGGATGATGTATCAGGGGTTTTATGCATGTATTTGATAAAAATGATGATGAAATATGTTTGACATTGCTATGATCCCTGTGACTAATGAGCCCATGGAGGGGGAAGTTTTTGATGTGCAGGACCATGCCCGACGGACAGGTACCAGTTGGACCGGTACACATGGGGAAATGATTAGTTCAGACCTCCATGGGGCTGAAGAGCCCATAAAATGGTTGTTGGGACCCCATTAGGGGAAAATATAGGACAGTGGTTTGATGATCCTTTGCACATGAGAAGAAGAAGGACGTTCCACCCAAGACACTTTGGTTGAGCCCAACCCAGGGGGGTTGACCCACTTCAGATGGAACGTTTTCCTTTTGATGGATAGGACGTCACCTAGGAGGCTTGGATGTCACCTTGAGTGTGTGGAAGTTTGATGGGATGACTGGCACGTGTGGCACCTTGGAGGATCCCTAAAAGGGCTAACGTCTGACTTTTGGATGCTAGATTAGCCCCAAAAGGGCCTAACGTCTCCCTCATAGGGTATTGACATCTCATATTTTGATCATTTATGTCATTTACTTAGTAGTTAATGTAAAAACAGTATAATTTTGGTTATTAGCCTTGTTGGCTATTTTTAATGACCTAATTTTAAATTAAAGGTCATGAGATGCTATAAATTGAGGATGTTTTTCCCTCATTTGAACATAACATAACAACTCACACTTGTGAGGTCTGATTTTTGTGCCCTTATTGGGTATTTGATCTTTGAAAGTGAGGTGCACTTGTTGATTGGAGGATTTTTTTGGCATATTTTTGCATTTCTCTTGAGGAAGGTTTACAACTAGGGTTTGCACATGCTTTTCTTCATGATATGTAAGTGTTTTTCCTGCAAAACTTCTTGATTGAATGGTTGTAGGTTAGTATTCTTGCACTAATTTATAAATTTGTTGATTTTAAAACCCTAGGTGAAAAGCACACAAGTAGGTCCTTTTGATATGTCCCCTTGGAGAGAAATATTCAACCATTGAAGGAGGAAGATAGAGCCTAGCCTTTGCTACACTCATCTAACTTCTTCCCTTAAGCTAGTTTTGATTTTAAAGGTTAAAAGGAGGGTGACGTCCTAGGCCTAGGTTATCTACGCCTAGGGTCGTCCATCTTTTAGGGTTTTAGTGATAGATCCTTGTCTTTACAACACTCTCCCTCATTAAATCCTCTTGTTTTAACCCTCTTCTTATGCTAGCCATTTGCCAAGTTTGACCTAAAGAAGGAGGAAAGAGCATGAGGCCTTGCTTAGGCAACATCGAAGTGAGCCTCTTTCCCCTAGGGTTTTGATTCTAGGGCCTTGCCATTGCATCACTCTAGAACTCTTCCCTCTAGTCTTTAGCATATTATCCCTTCAACCGTGTGTCCTCTTCTTAAATGACTCCATATACCCTTAGGCACTGATCTTAGACACACAACATTGAAGTCCAAGTGTCCAAAACAACGAGCTCAAAACATTAAATTTTGAAACCCTAACTAACCAAACTAACCCTAATTAAGGCTGACATCATAGTTGGTTATCTCATCTTGATGCAACAAATGTTGAATATAGGCAATTAGATGATGGTTAAAATAATTTATTAAGTAAATGGTTGATTGGATATGTTGTTTGTTGCATCATCTCAATAGCTATTTGTAAATTGATATCCTTACATTGCTATATTGACAAAACATTGAAGTAATTAATATCTATTGTTTCATTGCTTATATATTATTGTCAGATAGTCATATGAAGCCCTAAAACTTGCCAGATCGCGATGCAGAAGGAAACATAGTCCTTGCCTTTGGAAAGTTTGAAAATTGATAATAATAATGATTTAAAACCTCATATGCATAATTAAGTTTATTATTTAAATTTAATTATTAAAATTTAGTAAAAATAATTATCAATATTAATATTTTTATTAAAATTATAATTGATTATTAAGTTAGTGAAATTAATTGTTCCAATTAATATTTTATTATAATTATTATTGATTATTATTATAACTATATTTAATATCATTATAATATAATATTAATATTAATATTCATTAGTGAAATTAATTATTACAATTAATTTTTTCATTAAAATTATAAATGATTATTAATATCACTACATTTATTAGGATTGTAATATATTATTCATATTAATATTCGTTATCTCAATATGGAAACTAGATATTAATATTGGTTATTATAATATTCAATATGAAAATGTTTTCACATAAATTACTGACAGTATTGATGGCCTGGCCTAAATCCTGTCAGTATTGATGGCCAAGCATGGAAGTACGAAATATTGATTGTGCAATTAATTTAAATTCTTTAACAGCTTGAATGCCACAATAAACAATGACAGTTGATGTAGGAGCATCACTCCATGTTAGCGGCATGCCAGCCAGTCAGCACATCCAACACACATTTAATGAAGAAAGAGAGAGGTGCATCCCTCTCAATTTTAAAATTCAAAATTTCAATAAATGTTGTAAGGATTTTAATGCCAGACGACACCTTTGTACAGTTAGTGGTTGAGGTTTCCTTTAATGGTTGCCTGCAACAAGCCCAGGATGTAGTCAAGATTGGGCATCCATTTATGTAATGCAGCCGTAGGAGCCTCTCTATGATAGCGATAGCTTAGAGACGGTGGTTGAGGATAAGCTCATGGGAGCCCTCATTTTGTAATTGAGAAATTAGAGAATAGAGAGTGAGGAGGAGAGACCAGAGAAGAGAGGCCTTGAGAAAGAGATGAGACTTGTTACAGTCTAGCCTTTGTAAACACCTTGTATAGGCATTTCTGAATGAATAGAAGAGCAATTTTCCTGCCATGAATTCTCTGTATATGTTTGCATGTTTTTATGCATTTCATGTTTTAAATGCATAACTGGTGAAGTAATTCAAAAGTTTCAATTTCTTATCATCTTTGAGTTTCTGAGTGAAAGGATTGCATATAGTCCGCAAGGTGTGCATTGACAGAGGTGAGACAACCTCAAGAAAGATCAAGAGGGATAGCATTGAACCTTCATTAGCAGAGGTGCAAGGAGTGCATAGGAAGGAACTTTGTTTCGAGTTCAGGGAAGACATAACTACTGAAGGTTTTGTAGAGCTCTACCAAGATGGCATTGAGCGAGTGCATAGAGTGCACCAGGGAACTCTATTTCAAGTTCTGAGAAAAGAGAACTATCGAAGAGAAGACATTCACAGGGTTACTGAACACCTTGCAGGCTCAACAAAGCATGCTTGAGCAAGAAGTTTCCAGAGGGCACTTACATCCCTTCAAGGAGAGAAAGGGATGGAGACACTTTGAGGTCAGAGCCATAGATAATCTCATAAGAGATAGCACCATTTCATGAAAAGGTCTTGCAAGAGGTTGCAGAGTTCAAAGGAACCGTTGAGGTTCAGAGAAATAAAGCTCTGGAGGAGGAATGCCTCTTAGAATACAGGCAAAAACCAAGGTTATAGGCTTCGCAATAGAGACAAAGGTCGAGGCCTTTCGGAGCAAGAAATATCCCAAGGGAAAGGAAGAAGGGCATGCTCAAGGTAGAGCACAACTACTGTTAGATCAGCTGGAGAGGCGAGATCTTGGTCATTGAAGACTACGTCCAGATGCATGCAGGAAAGTGCACAAGGAAGAAAAATAGATATTGGTCGTCAGATCTAGTGCAAAGGATCGATAGCCATCGGATCTGGAGAAAGGTGCATAGAGTTTAATCTCTGGGAGGTTGCACAGAAGAGGAGATGAAACAGATAGTGGAGATGGTTCATGGAGAAGTGAAAAATCCCGTGGGATTTTGGATCTAGTAGAGCAGGGAGGGGATTAGGGCCAAGTATCTTCCGATATTCTAAAGATCAGAAAGAATAGCGACCGTCAGATCCAGATCAATGATAGTCGTTGATCTCATACAAGAATTCCCATATCATAATTTGGGGATTGGAGTGACAAGAGATTTTGGAGTCACTGTATCGTGAACTCCCGATTCGTGAAATCTCAAAAAGATCTAAGCCATTTTGGGAATTTAGAGATTCAGACACCGGGAGACTGAGAGTGAAGAGTATTCAAAAATTACAAAAGGAAAAATCACGATCAGATCCTGACCATCGATCAAGACGAGTGTGGAATGTCGATCTAGTGGGTTCAAGGGATTTCAGAGTTTTTGGCATTGGGGAAATAAAGGAGAAGACCGGGCCAAAATCGCAAAAGGGTAATTCGCGAAAGGACCATGACTATCCATCAAGGAGGACACGTGGCGAGCAGTCAAGGTTTTGGGGAAATCTTTGAAAGTATGTGGGTCGTTGATCCAGAGGGATCATAGCCATTGGTTCAATAGGGATATGGACCGTTGATCTCTCAGTAGAGAGATTTTGGCATTTCGTGGACCGGGGATTCGAAAGACAGAGAACAAGAGGAATCCTTGCATCGTGATTCCCTGAATCGCGAAACCCCGAAAGAACGAACACCAAGACATTTCAGCATTTCGGCACCCAGTGATTTGAAAGATAGAGAACAGGGGGAATGCTTGCATCGCGATTCCCCAAATCGCGAAATCCGGTAGCGTTTCGACGTCAATCCCTTTTTGGCATTTCGGGAACCAAGTGTTCGAGAGGCTAGGAGTTGGGAGACATAGAGTCCCAACTCGTGAAATTGCCAAACCCTGAAAGCATTCGGAGGAATAGCACGAGCCAGAGTTGTTAAGCCCTTTTTTTCTCTTTCGGGGACCGGGAGTTGGAGGGACAAGGAGCTTGGGAGAGCTCGTGTGTAGGAGTCTTGAAACCCTGAAATGCAAAAGTTGTGTTCGTTCAGAATAGAGAAGAGCATTGAAAGCTAAGCCCGTGCATAGGTTTTCTCAAAGCCTGTGCTAGGGTGGTAAAGGGACATATGGATTCGTTCAAAGGGTTCCAACAATAGCCCGAAGAGCCATTTCGGCTCGGTAAGAGAGAGATCCAGAGACCAGGAGGTCAGTGAACCCTGCCGAGGTAGGGGGTCTGTATCAAGTGGTATCAGAGCCACTTTCTGTTTGTAGACTGCAGGCAGAGGGAGGCAGAGTAGATAAAGAAAATAATCTGATACACACTATCAAGTGGTATCAGAGATGGATTTTGTTTGTTGATAGCAGACAAAGGGATTGAAAGGAGAAATTCTAGTAACATCAAGTGGAATCAGAAACAAAGATTCATCTGCATACAACAAGTGAAAGAAGTAGGGTGTTAATTCTCTGTGGTGATTGTTTGCAGGTGTGCAACAGTTAATAGACAGCCAGGCGAGCTGTAGGAGGACATGGAGATGCTCTCAGGCGTAGAGTGATCCATAAATTTGCTAGGAGGGAAGACATAAGGTAGAGATGGCTACTGAAGGTCATGAGAATGGTGGAAGAGGAGACCACCAACAGATGAGTAAAGCAGAGATTGATAAAGAACTTGCTGAGATAAGGGCGAGAATGGAACAACTGACATTGAAGATGCAGCAGGAGGCAAAAGTACATTGGAGGTACGAATGGCCTCTGAACAAGAAAGCCAAATGTCTTGTTCAAAAGTTGTTGGACAGGAAACAGTAACAAGAGTTGAAGAAGTGGCTAAGAAATGCTGAAAGCCTTAGTGACACAACACTGGTTTGCATCTGTGAGCCAGAAGTCGGAGAAACCCTCAGTGATGAGGAAGACGGATCAGTTTCAGATCTCATAAAATGTCAGGAGGGCAGGGATGAATTTTCAAGTTGCCGAGTGGGCAATGAAATGAAATCATTGGAGGATCTCATAGAATTTCAATAGGACATCCATGGAAATTCATATTGCCAGGTGAGCAATGGTATGAGATTAACAGAGGATCTCATAAACTCCCAGGTGGGCAGAAGTGGACTTCCAAGCTGCCAGGTGGGCAATGGAAAGAGATCAATGGAAGGTCTCACCTACTGCCAAGGGAGCAGTGGTGAAAGTTCAGATTGCCAAGTGGGAAATGAGATGGGATCAAACGATCTCATAGAATACCAGGTGGGCAACAGAAAATTCTGAAATTGCCAGGTGGGAAAGGGGAAAGAGATGAGACTGTCTGAAATTCTCATGAACTCATAGGAGAGTTCAGATCAACAAAGAGTGTTGACATGAGAGAATCATAAGATAATTTTGATCATTGGGGAAATTGAAGTATTCCTACCAAGCAGCCCAGTTGAGGCCAGAGCATGTGTTTTAGATGCAGCAATAGAAGGAGGAAAGCTGACAGAAATTGTCATGGAGGAAGAAGTGGAGAAGACACTGATGTTTTCCCAAGAAGAAGAAGATGAGCATTCAACATAATGGCTCAAATTTTTTAGCCAGGAAGCTGGACAGGAAATCACTGCAGTATTGGAAGCTGTAGAAGAAGAAGAAGCAGAAGAGGAAGCAAACAACATGGATTTTGTTGATCTGTATGAAGAATTGGAAGCCCTGGAAAAAAGAGTGATGGTGCAAATATTGCACATCCAACAGGCTAAGTTGGAAGCAGGTAGTGAAACATACCGGCCTGGGGAGAAGCTGGAAGAAGATGGAAGTATGTCAGGAGGAGAAATGGCAGCAACATAACTGCCACAGGAAGAAGCTGAGCAACAGTTTAGTGAGGATACTGCAGAGCTGGAGTCTGCAGCAGAGTGGCCACTTAGTGCCACAAAGAGAGATAAAGATAGCAGGGGAGATCGAGCCGATCTTCCCATTGAGAAGACATAATTGCAGCAGAGAAGACTGCATACAAAGAGACAACCATTGCAACAGCTAGACAAGGTAATTGAAGAAATCAAAAGGCTGATGTTGAGTTCAGCAGCAGAGACTGCCAGCAACAAGAAGTTGAGCAGAAGGGATCCTGCAAGAGCAGCAGGGCAGCAACAACAACAACAACGAAGAAGAGGAGCAGATGGACAAATCCAAGAGAAAGTTTGGGATCTAGGTGGATTTCAACACTGGAGAAGAGGAACTCATGATCAGGATATCATGATTTTTCAAGCTGAGGAGTATGATGCAGGAGCATCACTCCATGTCAACAGCGTGCCAGCCAGCCAATGCATCCAACATGCATTTAATGAAGAAAGGGAGAGGCACAACCCTCTGAATTTTGAAATTAGAAATTTCAATAAATGTTGTAACAATTTTAATGCCAGACCACGCCTTTGTACAGTTAGTGGTTGAGGTTTCCTTTAATGGTTTCTTGCAGCAAGCCCAAGACGTAGTTAGGACTGGGCATCCCTTTATGTAATGTAGCCATAGGAGCTGCTTTGTGATAGCGATAGCTCAGAGACAATGGTTGAGGATAAGATCATGGGAGCCCTCATTTTGTAATTGAGAAATTACAGAGTAGAGAGTGAGAAGGAGAGACCAGAGGAGAGAGGTATCGAGAGAGAGCTGAGACTTGTTACAGCCCAGCCTTTGTAAACACCTTATATAGGCATTTCTGAAAGAATAGAAGAGTAGTTTTTCCTGCCATGAATTGTTTGTATATGTTTGCATGTTTTTATTCATTTCATGTTTTAAATGCATAACTGGTGAAGTAATTCATAAATTTCAATTTCTTCCCGTCTTTGAGTTTCTGAGTGCAAGGAGTGCATATAGTCCGCAAGGTGTGCGTTGACAGAGGTGAGACAACCTCAGGAAAGATCAAGAGGGATAGCGTTGAACCTTCATCAACAGAGGTGCAAGGAGTGCACAGGAAGGAACTCTGTTTCGAGTTCAGGGAAGACAAAACTACAGAAGGTTCTGTAGAGCTCTTCCAAAAGGGCATTGAGCGAGTGCATAGACTGCACCAGGGAACTCTATTTCGAGTTCTGAGAAAAGAGAAGTGTTGAGGAGAAGACATTCACAGGGTTACTGAACACCCTACAAGCTCAGCAAAGCGTGATTGAGCAGGAAGTTTCCATAGGACATTTACATCCCTTCAAGGAGAGAAAGGGACGGAGACACTTTGAGGTCAGAGCCACAGATAATCTCAGAAGAGATAGCACCATTTCATGCAAAGGTCCTGCAAGAGGTTGCAGAGTTCGAAGGAACCTTTGAGGTTCAAAGAAACAAAGCTCAAGAGGAGCAACACCTCTTAGAATATAGGCGGGAACCAAGGTTATAGGCTTCGCAATAGAGACAAAGGCCGAGGCCTTTTGGAGAAAGAAATATCTCAAGGGAAAGGAAGAAGGGCATGCTCAAGGTAGATCACAACTACCTTTAGATCAGCTGGAGAGGTGAGATCTGGGTCGTTGAAGTCTACGTCCAGACACACGCAGGAAAGTGGACATGGAAGAGAGATAGATCTGGGCCGTCAGATCTAGTGCAAAGGACCAATAGCCATCAGATTTGAAGGAAGGTGCACAGATTTTAATCTCTGGGAGGTTGTGTAGGAGAGGAGCTAAAACGGATGGTGGAGACGCTTCGTGGAGAAGTGAAAAATCACATGGGATGTTGGATCTCGCAGAGCAGCGAGGGGGTTAGGGCCGAGTATCTTTCAATACTCTAAATCTCAGAAAGGATAGCGACCATCATATCCGGATCAACGACAATCATTGATCTCATACAAGAATTCCCATATCAGAATTCGGGGATTGGAGCGACAAGAGATTTTGGAGTCACTGGATCGTGGACTCCCGGTTTACGAAATCACGAAAAGATCTGAGCCATTTCGGGAATTCGTGGATTCGGACACCGAGAGACCGAGAGTGAAGAGTCTCCAAAAATCGCGAAAGGGAGGATCGTGATCAGGTCTTGACCATCGATCAGGATGGGTGTGGACTGTCTATCTAGTGGGGTTGAGGGTTTTCAGAGTTTTTGGCACTGGGGAAACGAAGGAGAAGACCGGGCCAAAATCGCGAAAGGGTAATTCGTGAAAGGACCAGGACCATCCATCAAGGAGGACACGCGGTGAGCGGTCAAGGTTTCGGGGAAATCTCCGAAAGGATGTGGGTCATCAATCCAGAGGGATCATAGCCATTGGTTCAAGAGGGATATGGACCGTTGATCTCTCAGCAGAGAGATTTTGGCATTTCGTGGACCGGGGATTCGAAATATAGAGAATTGGAGGAATCCTTGTATCGCGATTCCCCGAATCACAAAACCCCAAAGGAACGAACGCCAAGACATTTCGACATTTTGACAATCGGGGATTTGAAAGAGAGAGAATAGGGGGAATGCTTGCATCATGATTCCCCGAATCGCGAAAGCCGATAGAGTTTCGACGTCAAGCCCTTTTCAGCATTTCAGGAATCGGGTGTTCGAGAGGCCAGGAGTCGGGAGACAGGGAGTCTCAAGTTGCGAAATTGCGAAACCTCGAAAGCATTCGGAGGAATAGCACGAGCCAGAGTGTTAAGCCAATTTTTTGGTGTTTCGGCGACCGGGAGTTGGAGGGACAAGGATCCTAGAAGAGCTTGCGTGCAGGAGTCCCGAAACTCTGAAACGCAAAAGGTGTCTTGGTTCTGAACAAAGAAGAGCGCTGAAAGCTAGGTGCGTCATAGGTTTTGTCAAAGCTTGTGTCAGGGTGTTAAAGAGACCTGTGGATTTGTTCAAAGGGTTCCAGCAGGAACTCAAAGAGCCATTTCAGCTTAGGAAAGAGAGCAATCCAGAGACCGGGAGGTCAGTTGACCCTGTTGAAAAACTTGACCAACTAACATATAAATTCACTTGTCCACTTTGAACACAATTTTGCAAGAACCATCATGTGGGGAATGAACGAAAGAGATTGATGATCACGTTATGGCATTGGAGATGGAAGGGATACTTAAAACTTAGTGGAGATGGTCACGTCATGGCGTTGGAGAGGGAGGCCATTAAAATTTAATTGAATGGGTGACCAACTAATGGGATTGTTGTTTGAGATGGAAGAGTTGATCCAATTTAAATTCATAATTTATGAACAACAAAACAACCGTAAACATGAACCACAAAAGTGTGAATAACGTGTGCCTGGGAATTTCAAAATTAAAAGGGTTATTCAAAATTTATTTCATTTTTGTCTAAACATTTTACATTTTGGTATTTTTCATTGGAATCTAGATGTATAAATCTGAGTGAAGTTTCTCAAATCTCATTTTGATCTAGAATATATGAATCGTCTAAACATTTTAGATTTTTGTATTTTTCACTCCAATCCAGTTGTATAAATCTGAGTGAAATCACTCATTTATGTCATTTAAATTGCATTTTTAAAATGCTAAAATTATATAAACTTAGCCACTTAAATTTACAGTTCTAACAATTTATGACGAGATTTCAAGTAAAATCAACCAAAAAATATACCCATAAAAAACCAAAAACCAAAATGCAGAAGGTTTAAACTAACCAAGGCTGAATATTTTAACTTCCCTAATCAAAGCACTTCATACCTTTACCTTCGAGAACATTACCTTCACTTTCAAGGTTGACTTTACTTATCACTGGTTATATGTCAACGGATTCTTCTGTACTGAAGAAGAATGTTATCGGTCAACATTAACTTCACTTTCAAGGTTGACTTTATCTCTGGCTAGTTATATATGAACGGATTCTTCTTTTTTGAACTAAAACGTTATCGGTCAACATTACCTTCACTTTCATGGTTGAATTTACCTCTCACTAGTTATATGTCAACGGATTCTTTGTAGTGAACTAAAACGTTCTCGGTCAACATTACCTTCACTTTCAAGGTTGACTTTATGTCTCACTAGTTAAATGTCAACGGATTCTTGTGTGGTGAATTAAAACGTGGTGAACTAAAACGTTATGGGTCAACTTGTTTAACTTGAAAATTGGAATCCCTTTTCAAGATGATTTTAATTTTTTTCTTTCCATTATGTAAAAAAGTTTTGTTTAATATTTGATTTTTTGAAATTTTTTATAAAAATTTGGGGAAATAGATTTTGGTGAAATTTTTATTTTGTGTTGTTTAAATTATATTTTTAAATACATAAATATAAATTCAGCACCATAAAAACTTCTCAAAACACTTAAATTATATAAACTCAATCACTTAAATATAAATATCCAACAAATTTTGACAATAATTTAATTCTCTCTTTTGATATAATCAAGGTATACTTATGCAATAACCTCATACATTATCACTAGACTTATTTAACTTAGAAGGTCAAACTTCAACTCCTTTACGTAATTGGCACAACTTGCTCAAAGAGATGGTCAAACCTCAACTCCTTTATGTGAGGACATTTGGTGCTCAATTTTAATATCATTGTTATTTACAATAATAACATTCTTATTAATTTATTTATTCTGTGCATTAGTTTTTTCTCAAAATACAATATTTTTATTTAAATATTTTATGAATTTTATAAAGTAAAAAAATACAAAAGTTATATGAAGAGTCTTAATGTGTTTTATTGTTTCTGAATTTACAATATATTTTTAAATAATTTTTTATTATTTTTTATATGTATTTTTAAATATCTTAGTATTATTGTTTATATTAATTAATCAAATAATTTTATATTCATAAAATTTTATTTCATCAATTTTTTTACTGATTTTTTATTGTTTCTTTATTAAAAATATATTATTGTTTACATTAATTAATACAATAATTTTATATTAATTATTCAAATAATCTTATATTCATAAAATCTTATCCCATCAAGTTAGTTTTTTTTATAGATTGTTTTATTGTTTTTTTTATTAGAAATGCCATTATAGTTTGTATTTAACACATGTCCACATTCAAAGATTTTTTTGTTGTTTCTTTATTAGAAAACTCATTATAGTTAGAATTGAACACATGTCCACATTCAAAGAATTTTTTTTGTTTTTTTATTAGAAATTTCCATATAGTTAGATTTGAACGCACATTCACATTCAAATATAATTTTAATCATTATATTTTTTTTTACATGTAAAGTCCCAAGCATTAAGGAGGAGGTAGCCATGTTCAAGTGTGGAAGTCTACCCACTATCATCATAATAGTTCTTCCTCTCACTTTTGGTTGGTTTTTCTCGAACTCTATGGGGAATTCTTTAAAAGGTAGGATTTCTAAGGCTATAGAGTAGAGGAGCAAGGTGATTTAGTAAAGAGTAACCCTTAACAAAAGAAGTGGTTGTAGAAACAATGGAATAATAAGTGGTCTGATAAAGGATTATGAAGGTAGAAACCCCAAGACCAAGTGCTTAATCACACCTTTGGAAAATGGAGTCAAAGAAGCATAGATGAAAGAGGGATAGTGAATGAAAATGTAAGGAAATAGGGGTTTCTATGCATGCCACAAATCAACGTCAAATTCCTGATTTTTTTAGAAGAAAATTACCTTGGAAGGATAGAGGCTCCATACTTAACGATTGTCATGAAAGTGTGGTTATGTCATTCTAACAAAAATTGAATTTACTAAATGGTAGTAAAATATAACAATAATAGAAATAAGAGGGATCAAAAACTCACATTACTCCATCCAAATGAAGCATGATTTGGTACAATGAAATCATAACATAATACAAGGGTTTCCTAATACAAAATTCAATATATGAAATATAAGTGCATAATAAAAGCCTCGCACTAAACAAAAATATACATCCAATCCTTCATAAGGCTCCAAGCATATGATGTACATATGAGGTCCAAGGGGAGAGTTCCTCAATCCCAAAAGTCTAAAAAACTGTTACAATAGAGAGATATAAGTCTCTCACAATAGAATATTATTATCCTTCTATCTAACTCCATGAAAAATCAAACAAAGAGTAAATATTCGAGTAGTTAGATCTCTCGTCAATCCATGGTTGGCCAAATCAAGGCATGTGAATAGAAGTCTCTCTAAGAAAGATCGCCCTCTTCCAAAAATAGTAGTGAAAGAACAAGATAGTTCTCATGAGAAGGAGTGCACTACTAAAAATAGGAATCACACCAAGTGAAATGGCATGTGTCCACATGGAATGCACACTCCAAGAATGCATGCATCCAAAATATAATAAAATAATTCTTCACAAAGGAGGATGTGCTCTAAGGTACACCTAGGAGAACTCACTAAGTGAACCCTCCAAGATGTATGAGAGGATAAAACATATAATAACCCTCCTAGAAAAATGGTACATAACAACCTCATCCAAAAAATTTAGAAAGAATTCCACAAGATGAATGCAACCAATCCACATATGTAAATCCCAAGGAAACCAACTCCATGGATGAATGTGCAATATTTCAAGAAGATGGAGCACTCCACAAGAAAGGATGTGGTCAAATCCCAAGATAGAAAGTGAAGCACCTCTCTAGAAGTGTGCCCTACAAGACAATCACCAAAAATAGAAAGGAGACCAAGTACAAGCATGTAATGTTCCAAATGTAGCCCTCTAAGGTGCCACACATATCTCAATAAAATCCCTCTATAACCACCTCAAATATAATATTATATGTTTCAATTCAAAGAGGTGAGGTTGTTCTCCAAGAAGGTCAAAATATCCCAAGTGTAGTTGAAATATGCAATAAAGATGAGAGATCGCCTAGGAGAGGTTCACCCTTGAAAATTGTTCCATGTAAGTACCTCGATTACCCAACAAATAATATAATATCTCCATTTGAACTGCACCCTAGCAAAATGTGTCAAGGTTGGTTAGACCTCATTGATAAATTAATAAAATACTCTTCCATATTCCATGCCATAAATATGTCTAACCAACCCAAGAGAGTGCACCATAGAGAAGGGTGTTAACCACTCATGAAACAATAAAATAATGATCCTTGAAAACTATGCCTAGGAAGGAGGGGGGGGCACTCCAGAACAAAGCTTCAACCAACTCTAGGTAAACACTCCAACTGTGAAAAATGAGCCAATGCGGTAGGGTGCAAAAAAAATTAACCTTAAACTCGATAAAATAGATTAATTTAAGCATTAAACACTTAAATCAACCTTTGCATGTATGCACAAATGTAAATGCTCAAATATAACCACAATATCTCTCCAATAGTCACCAACTTATTAAATCACCATGAACATGTGTGCTAATCAGGGGCACAAAACTCTACCATGATAACAACATAACATAATTCCCAACATAAGTTGCATCACCACTAAGGGATTATTACATCAAAAATTAACATCCAACCTTAGGAAAAGGTTAGATCACCATCAAATCATATGTAGTTCCCCCCTCTCTAACTCAAACTTAGGAAATAGTACATCAATGAGGTTATTTCCATCATCAGACACATTCCCCCCAATGTGATGTTTAGGAAATGTTACATCATTAAGTTATATCACCCAAAAGGGGACATAACAAAAGGATAGCTTGCATCATACCACTAGGGAAACATCATAAGAGAAAGGGACATAACAAAGTGCTAAACCATCGAGTCATCAAGTATGTGCCCCATCACACATCCAACATATGAGGAAAATGTATAACACCCCCTCCTAGTGACACCCAAATCATAAATCAACACATTGAGATATCAAGAAACATCAATGACATCATGAAACATCTACCTCATAACATTATAATCATCTAACCCCTTGGGGGGTTAGATGTATCATCCATGAATAAGATGCAGTAGGGGTTAGATGTATCATCCATGAATAAGATGCAGTGCCTTCAAGATAAACATGTACACCACAACCACACCATAAATAAAATAGCATACTCCAAGATGCCAGAAAATAAACAATGAACGATGATCAACAAGGAAAGAACATGTGAGAAGACCACCAAACCAACAAGAACAATCATCCAAACAAAGAGAAGCGAGATTCAAAAACCAAAAATCTCCATTAATGTGTAGGTTTTAATTTTGTCTCATTTTTAAAAATATCATTAAGTTTCTAATCTGAATTTTCTTGTGTGTCTCGGTATTCAATAGAGCGTGCTGAAAGAACTTAGCATGCCCATCTCCTCCCTTTAACCAATGAACCCTTAAATTCTTTTTTGAAAAGCTTGGTGTAAATGTCTATGCTTATGTATGCTTATGTTGGCACTCTAGAGAATGGTTACATTGTCCACGTGGCCGAATTAAAGAGAGGAAGAAATACATTGATTAGATTTTTTCGTAAAAGTCAACGTATAAATTCAAGAGTGTCTACTTTGAACACAATTTCATAGAGAAGCGTCGTGTTGGGAACGAAAGAAAGAGATTGATGGTCACCTCATGGCGTTGGAGATGGAAGGGATAATTAAAACTTAGTGGAGATGGTCACGTCATGGCATTGGAGAGGGAGGAGGCCATTAAAATTTAATTGAATTGGTGACCAACTAATGGGCTTGTTCTTTGAGATGGAAGAGTTCATGAAATCTTAATTGGATAATTTATGAACGATAAAGGCAAACCTGAACCATAAACGTGTGCCCAATACATGATTAATAAACTTCTAGAATCAAAGCACTCCAGAATTTAACAACCATTACATGCACTTTCAAGGTTGACTTTAGCTCTCACATGTTATATGTCAACGGATTCTTGTGTAATGAACTAAAACGTTATCGCTCAACTTGAAAATTGGAATCCTTTTGAAGGTTGACATTAATTTTCGCTTTTGATCATGTAATGATCTCATATATTATCGCTCGACTTGTTTAAATTGAATCCAGAAGGTCAAACCCCAGCTAATTTACGTAATTGGCAGGTGTAAGACGTTCGGGCACAACCTGTTCAACTCAAAACCGATATGGTCAAACCTCAACCAATTTATGTAATTGGCTGGTGTGAGGACATAGGGAAATGGA
Organism: Picea glauca; assembly: GCA_000966675.3. Lineage (NCBI taxonomy): Eukaryota > Viridiplantae > Streptophyta > Pinopsida > Pinales > Pinaceae > Picea > Picea glauca. The sequence goes on from JZKD02S0222552.1 coordinate 1,327,641, forward strand.
AAATAAACCATTTTTTTCTTCAATCTCATTGCGACGTTGAAGTCTTATTGTCGCGTGAACGCATGCAATAATATCCACAGCGGCTTGTATTAATACTTTTGCATAACTGTATTAATACTTTTTAAATGTTTTATTTTTTGGGTTTTTATTCGAAATCTGGTTATGTAAATCTGAACAAAATCTTTATTTTTTGTTGTTTAAATTGCATTTTTGAATGTATAGATGGATTCAGCATGCTGAAAAACCTATGGGGCAATTGGATTATATAAACTTAGCCTCAAACCTGATAAATTGTGAAGCAAGAAATGCAGAGAGAAAGAATAGAACAGAAAACCGTATATTAGAATATAAGAAGAAGAGTACAAAACGAGTACATGAAGAAGTTCTAAAGTAAGTACTATGCAAAGGGAAATAGCTGAGCTAAATAGGCTCAAGCAAAACAAGAATAGAAAGTACAGCTGGCCAGGACAGCTGGCAGTGTACAGTCAACCTGTTGAGGTTACATTATATTTAACACTCCCTCTTAAACTCAACAGTTACAAACATGAGCACTGATTATGCCTAAGTGTTGTCTTTGAAAATCAAAAACCAATTTTCCCAGTGGCTTTGTAAGGATATCAGCAAGCTGATCTCAAGAACCACAGAATTGTAGTACAATATCACCATTATTGATTAGCTCGCGTATGAAATGAAAACGAGTGTCAATGTGTTTGTTTTTCTTGTGAAACACATGATTTTTGGATAGAGCAATTGCTGAAGTATTGTCACAGAAAATAGGAGTTGGATCATTTTTTGTATGTGACATATCTTTCAATATTCTTCTTAGCCACACAGCTTGACAGGAAGCTGAGGTAGCAGCGACATACTCTGCCTCTGCAGAAGATATTGAAACAATTGGTTGCTTCTTTGATGCCCATGAGATCAGGTTCGTGCCCAGTTGAAAAACATGTCCAGATGTGCTTTTCCTGTCATCTAGGCTGCCTGCAAAATCGCTGTCTGTGTAACCAAAAAGTTGATTACTATCAGATTTAGTGTACCAAAAGCCAAAATTGAGAGTTCCTGCAACATATCTCAAAATTCGTTTCGCCATTTTCCAATGAGAATCTTTGGGCGATTCCATGAATTTGGAAACAAGGTTGGCTGCATACATAATGTCAGGCCTAGTTGCTATAAGATACTATAAACTGCCTACTAAAATTTTGTATAGGGTAGAGTCCATTATAGGGCCTTTATCTTTCTTGCTCAATTTTGTGCCTAGGGGTATAGGGGTTTCTGCTGGATTGCATTCTTCCATGCAGAATCTTTTGATGATGTCTGTTGCATACTTTTTCTAATAGACAAAAATGCCTTTGGTTGATTGATCAACCTCAATCCCTAAAAAATATTTCATTATGCTAAGATCTGTCATCTCAAACTCAGATTGCATGGCATGTTTAAAAATTGTTAACTCAAGATTTCCTGTACAGATCATGTCATCAACATATAAACATACAATCAAAATTTTACCGTGCTGATCTGTTTTGGTGTAAAGAGTTGGCTTATTTTGACTTCTGCTGAAACCACTTTTGATCAGGTAAGTGTCAATTCTGTTGTACCAAGCTCTTGGAGCTTTCTTTAAGCCATAGAAGGATTTCTTCAACCGATATACTTTGGTTGGCTGCTCTTGGACTTCAAATCCAGGTGGTTGATCGACATAAACTTCTTCTTCTAAGAAATCATTCAGGAATGTTGACTTGACATCCATCTGGTATACTTGCCATTTGTGTTGGGATGCTATGACCAATAGAGTCCTTACAGTATCTAATCTTGCTACTGGAGCAAAAGTTTCACCATAATCAGTACCAGGTTGTTGTGAGAATCCTTTGGCAATAAGTCTTGCCTTGTGTTTTTCGATCTGCCCTTTTTCATTGAGTTTAGTTTTGTAAACCCACTTG
>JZKD02S0222552.1:1337854-1360121 GCA_000966675.3 Picea glauca
GAGTGGATATTTCACCACTGAGTTGCTCACAAGGGTTTGTACAACAAAACCCCCAAACTGAATGCTCAAGAGCAATAGCAAATGCTAATCCAAAACCAGAATGTGTAATAGGTGCACCCCAGCCTCTTACTTATACTTTTCCTTCTAATTCTCTATTGAGTTAGGTTAAATCCCAGGGTTAATCTTCTATTCTTCTGTTGATTTATCTTTTACTCCTTTATCCTTAAGTCAACTTAAAAATATAACTTTTAACTTCTTGACTTTCCCCCCTTCAGTGTGAGACTATGACATAGTGGGGGTGCCCAGGCCACTGAGTCTCCTCATCACCTCTATAAGAGATGGGGGACATTACATGACTTGGAAAATCAACAAGATCCCATGTCTTATTCTTCTCAATGGAGTCAATTTCTTGGTTCATGACTTGAACCCAATGTGGCTCCTTAGCTGCTTCCTTAAAAGATGTAGGTTGACATGACATTAAAGAAAAAAGGTTGTGTTGTTCAGAGTCATCCAACTGTTGATGGATTTCTCTCAAACTTTGAGTTCTCTGATTTTGTGGTTCAGAGAATGATTCTCTGCTGGAAGTTGAGTTATCCTGAGAATTTTCAGGTTGTCTTTGTAATTGCAATCTTGGAAGAATAGTTTGAGGTACTTGCTGTCCTGAATTTTCTGCGTTTTCAGAACTCGGCAACAATGGATTTTGACTGTCCATTTGTTGATTTTCTGAATCATTCAAGAATTGATTTTCCATAAATTTCACATCTCTGCTGAGAATTAGTTTCTTGGTGATTGGATTGTAAATCCTATAAGCTTTAGATGTTTCACTATATCTAGTGAAAATACATTTCTCACTTTTGTCATCAAGTTTCTTCCTTAATTCAGAAGGTATGTGAGTGTATGCTATGCATCCGAATGTCCTTAGATGCACAACATTGAGATTTGTCCCACTCCATGCTTCTTGGGGGACTTTTAGCTTTAGTTTGGTGGTTGGAGATCTATTCAAAAGATAAACTGAGCATGCTACTGCTTCAGCCCAAAACCTATTTGAAAAACTTTTCTCTTTGAGAAGTGTTCTTGCCATATTCATTATTGTCTGATTTTTTCTTTCAGACACTCCATTCTGTTGTGGAGTATACCTGGTTGTTGTTTGCATGATAATGCCTTGTGATTTGCAGAAATTTGAAAATTCTCTGGAGTTGTATTCTCCTCCTCCATATGACCTGAGTGCTTTGATATATTTGCCACTTTGTTTTTCAGCTTCTGGTTTGAATTCTTTGAATTTTGCAAAAGTTTCATACTTGTGTCTAACAAAATAGATCCATATTTTTCTGCTAAAATCATCAATAAATGTTAGAAAATAAAAGCTACCACCTATGGACTCTATTTTCATTGGTCCACATAGGTCAGTGTGAACAAGTTCAAGATGTTGTTTGACTTGATTGGAAGACGGTGGAAAACTGGTCCTCTTATGTTTTCCAAGTATGCAAGACTGACATGGGGGAATTTGCTCTTTAAAGATAGGAATACCTTTGACCATGGAGTTCTTCTAAAAAAGAATTAGACTCTTAAATGGTAGATGTCCAAATCTTGTATGACAAACCATATTTTCATTCATGGTGGATGCACTTTGTGCATATGGTTGAATCAGATTTGCAGTTCTTAGTGTAAGGGGAAACATCCTATTCTGAGTCATGTGGATTTCAGAAATCAATTTTCTGCTTGGTATTTTTTCATATATCTTGCAATATGCTCCCTTAAAAAGTACCTTATATCCATGTTCAATGAGCTGTCCTACACTTAGCAAATTATGTTTCAGATTTGGAACATGATAGACATTGTTTATGTTTTTCTTTACATTCTGTTTAGTAAGAATAGGAACAGTTCCTTTTCCTTGAACTTTGACTAAGTAATCATTTCCAAGTCTAATATCAGATGAGAGTGAAGAATCAATGCATGAAAGTAAATATTTGTTACCTGTCATGTGATTGTTGCATCCACTGTCCAACAACTAGAGATTAGGTTGTTGTTCAGTCTTGTGGCACAAAAGAAACATACCTGTTGAGTTTTCTCCCGTGTGATCTGACACATGTGCTCTGCCCGAGAGCTGATATTCTTGCTTCTTCCTGCATTCAGATTCATAGTTCCCATACTTTTTGTAGTAATAGCATTGTATGCTTGATTTCTCATTTGATCTTCTCCCTCTGCCTCTTTGAGGCTGAAAACTTTGATTCTGATTTTGTTGTCTGTGTGCTTGGAACTGTTGATTCGGTTGTTGTTGTCTGTGTCCTCTACTGGAATGAGGATTTTTGTGACTGCTCCCTCTTCCTTGGTGATCTCTTCCTCACCCTATGCCTCTCCCTCTGCTAAAGGAGAATTGTGTTTTGAAAGCATTGGCGATTGACTCATCTGTGAGATGCAGTCTGGTCTCATGTGTCACGAGAGAACCAATTAGTTCATCTGTTGAAAAACATGACAGATCCTTGGATTCAAGGATTTCTGTTACAACCATTTTGAATTTGTTTGGTAAACTTCTGAGGATTTTCTCAACAATTCATTGATCAGTGATGGTTTCACCAGTCAGTCTGATCTGGTTCACGATGCCCATGACTCTGGTCATGAACTAATCCACATTTTTGGACTCTGTCATCATTAGAGTCTCGAATTGCATTCTCAAGGTCTGTAGTTTAACTATTTTGACCCTGTCATTTCCTTGGTAGGAAGATTTAAGGATGTCCCAGGCCTGTTTTGAAGTACTAGCGCCTGTGATTTTTGAGAAAATCGAGTCATCCATAGAATTTTGAATCCAAAATTTAGCTTTATTTTCTCTGTTTCTCTGCGTTGCTTGAGCAATTTTCTGTTGATTAGTCATGGTAGACAGGTCTGCTGGATCTGGTTCCACATATCCATGATCCACTGGATCCCAACACTCTTGTGCTTGCAAGAAGGATCTCATCCGAAGAGACCAGAACTCATAGTTCATTCCAAGAAGAATCGGACCCTGAGTTGGTCCTAAATTGCTAGATGTCGCCATCTTTTAAAGAATTCAACAAAACTGAAAAAAAATTATTACTTACCTGTCTCCTGCGTGTAATTTTCAGTGGCTTTGGAATTATGTGATTCGATATTTAACGATTTTTTACTTCACGATTTTTGGCTTCACGATTCTGTCTTCGAGACTTCGTTACACGAGTCCTCCGATCTCTTGTCACTCCAACCTCCGATCGTCAAAATGACAAAGAGGGATTAACGGCCTTAGATTGGCCCTTTGTCTCCGAACAATGTGACCACATGCCTAAAGGTTAGAGCGCTGCTAGCTTTTCACGAATTGGAGAATAGCGGTGCCTTTACTGGTTCTTTGTCCCTCAAATCGTCGAAATTCGAAGTATCCTAGCGCTTATTCAAACGCCTTTTTGGGATTTCGCGTTTTGGGAATCTGGCGGTTTTACTACGACGATCCTGGGTCCTTCAAACTCCCGGTATGAGAAATGCCAAAATTTTGCCTTTGGAAATTTCAACGGTCCAGATCTTCCTCTAATCTGACGGTCTAGATCCTTTCGAGATTTCGGGATTCTGGGTTTCGGAACTTCGCGAATCCTGATAATGAGCTCTTCTGACTCCTTGATTCCCCGATCTCCGATTTACCGAAATGTCGATGGCCCTTTCCTTTCGGGACTTTCCCCGAAGGTATAGCTTGTTGCCACGTGTCCCCTTAAGATGGACGGTCCTCGTTGTTTCGCGATTTCGCGACTTGTGACTCCAAATCCTCTATCTACTTGAAACCTCGATAACCGAGATGCCGACGGTTTCCTTGATCTCCGCCATGTGTCCGAACGAATGGACGGCTTTGATCTTTTCGGGATTTCGAAACTTTTGTCGTGGAGTGTCGTGACCTTTCGTCAACAAGACTTCCAATATCCTGAACTCCGAAATGATGAAATGATGGCACTTGGATCTACTGCCACTTGTCCTCTAAGATGGACGATTCAAAATCCTCTCAGGATTTCGTGATACGTGATGTCGGGATTTTGTGTATCAGGGTTTTGGAAAGTAGTCTCCTTCGCTCGTCCAACCCCTGATCCCCGATTTTGCGATCAGATCAGATTGATGGCTCATGATCTATCTTGATCCAACGGTCCAGAATAACTCGTGATTTCGCAATTTGTGAATTCTCACGGCTGTCTTCTGACCTTTACACCTTGCGAGTCAGTGAAATGTCAATATGTCGCCACGTGTCTCTTGATGGACGTTCCAGATGATTTCAGGATTTCGTGACTTCACAAGTCGAAATTTCTCCTGTGCGCTCCAGAGGACTAAACCTCATGCACTTTCTTGCAGATCCAATGGTTGTGGGCTCCAGAGGACTAAACCTCATGCACTTTCTTGCATATCCAACAACTATCTGTCCTCTGCACAGGATCTAACGACTGAAATTCTTTTTCCCTTTTCATGCTCTCCTTGTCCCTTCTGAACTGGATTTCCGCATCAGATCTTTTTGGAGGACGGATCTTACTACTGCGTCGGCTATTATTTTCTCCTCTGACGTGATCTTTGTTGTGTTTGAAGGAATTTTCTCCTGCAGAAGAAAAATTTGTGATTCTTTCAAATATTTGAAAGTATTTCGCAAGTTCTTTGAAGCTTAGCATTGTCTGTTGCAATCTTTGGCGGATTTGAGAGAATTCCCGTAAATATTTAAACAATTCTACCTTTTGCAAGAATCTTTAACGAATTTGAACGAATTCTTTGAGTACTTCAAATGTTCTTGTGTCCTGCAGCTCTTCTTCGTGAATCTTTTACGAATTTGAAAATTTTGCAAGAATCTTTACTATTTCTCCATCTGCAGTCTTTGCTTCCTCAAGATTTTGAGCATATAGCACTTTTCTTCCTCGCGTGAGCTTCCTGCGAGGATCTTTTGAGAGTATGAACAGATATCTCTCCAATCCTTGTGAAAAAGACTATGTCGTGTGCTCTCAAGATCCGTGTAAGCTCTGCGCTATTTGAGGATCGTGTTGCTCTCTAGCCTGTGTGGAGAGGCTTACTATTGAAGCTCTGATACCATGATAAATTGTGAAGCAATAAATGCAGAGAAAAAGAATAGAACATAAAACATTATATTAGAATATAAGAAGAAGAGTACAAAATGAGTACATGAAGAAGTTCTGAAGTAAGTACTATGCAAAGGGAAATAGCTGAGCTAAATAGGCTCAAGTAAAACAAGAATAGAAAGTACAGCTGGCCAAGACAACTGGCAGTGTACAGTCAGCCTGTTGAGGTTACATTATATTTAACAAAACCTTGGCGCACTTGGATTATACAAACTTGGCACTCAAATCTACAGATCCAACCATTCTTCACCTAATTTCAGGCAAAATCTTACAAAAAAAATCCATCAAAAGACTTCCAAAAGGTAGAACATTTAGACTACTGCCTTTCTTAGCCCTTGCAATTGTGAGTGCAGTCTCTTCACTATTCTGTTAACTGTGAGGTAATAAATTAATCTGCATTCTCAAACACCAGTCAATAAATCTGGTTGTTGATCCGAAACGCCAGTCAATAAATGTGGTTGTTGATCTGTTACAATGTGCTTGCCACCATCTCACCGACTCATAAATCACTCTACTCTCTCAAATGCCCGTTAATAATTCTAGTTGGTTGTTGGTCTGTCGCGTTGAGCCTTCTTCTTGACACGGTTTCCACTGCTTACTTCCTTATGTTGTAGGCCTTCTGCTTGCCACCATCTCACCACCTCATGCATTGCCTTCTAAGTTCTCGCCACCTCATGCACCGCCAGGCTGTCTTACCCACTCAATTAATAAATATGGTTGGCTATTGGTCTATCGCGTTGTACCTTCTGCTTGACATCTATTCATTTCTATTCCTCTCCCACTTGCCTCCATCAGGGTTTCATTTTTCCTGTCAAATACCCCAAAATATTTTATGCCACTGTCTCTCAGAACGGGTAACTGAGTTTATACTAAGTGTTTATGACGGGGCATAACTTTGACAACACATCATTAATTTATCCTATTATTCGTGTTAATGAAGGGACATAAAATTTGCAAGACTTCATTAATTTATCAGGGGGCATAAAATTCATAAGACGTCATTAATTTAGGACTGGCCGACATAAAATTAATAAATTTTCATTAATTTATGTCATCTCCCGGTCCTCCAACAAGTAATAAGTATCACTCCAAATATGGACATACCATTTACAAACTGGTGGTTGTTAGTGGTGGTTAATGCATGGATAACTCTTACTGCATGGAGTACCATTCAAAACAGGGGTGGACAAGTTTACCCTGTCGTTATGATAGCGACGCAAGCAAGTGCAATTTTTTTTTTTTTTTAGGCAAGAAGGAAATGACGACAACAATTAAACCACACAACTTGACGACAAACACAACACACACAGATCAGGCAACAAACAACAACGACTCAACACACTAGCACATCATGCAACTCGACGAACATGTGATAATCAATAAACAGATAAAAACGACTACCCACCCGACACAAGAAAGACAACGCCTACAAGCTAAAGGAAAACATCAATCACCTGACACGACGACTTCGAAGACCAGTAACTAAAACCTCTACGACGAGCAAAACAAAACACCAATAAGTGTTACTGATCCAAGTACCAACATCAATTACCATGAACAATACGTCCATATCGGGAGCACAAGTCTTTGGCCTGGTTATCATTCACATCCATCAATTAGGGTGCACAATGATCCCCTCATCAGGAAGCACGCCATCACAAGGCGATAGGCGTGACAATAACCATGACACAACATGACATATCTAGACCTTTAACCTAAGATAAATCCCTCGCGCTAGGAGACCGAAATATCTGTAAGTAAAAACGCGAAGACTATACCTGAGCACCCAAGCAATAAGTCGACAAGACGCAACATGACAACACTCAAAAATAAATTGCGCAGCTGAACAAAGGATGTCTGGTTCCTACAAGGAAAACATGTGTGGTGAAACAACTGTGACCAACCACCATTTCAATTCGACTTAAGGCTCAAGACGCATAGGACCAATTAATTGTTAAACTATTAATTGTTTTAGCTAAAAACTATTAATCCCTCAACCATTAAATTGGCGCAAGATATTAAACTATTACATCAATAAACCATTAACTTCTAAGTTAGAGACTCAAAAATCAAACATTCGTTGAAGGATGATCCTAAAGTGTGAACCCATTGAGCATGTCCGGGGCAATGAAATTGCATATATATCATATCATCCCAAGTCCATGAAATTTTTATCATTTGAAATTTATATTTGTGGTAACGTTCTCTATCTTATACAACCTATTAAAATAGTATAAAAGGATATAAATCTATGGTTCAAGCACCTTTTCCATCTCAGATTTTTGAGATAATCCAGGTTCATCGAACCAATCCTAAACCAACTTTTAATAGTTCGTTAGGTTACCTTGCACATGCATTTATAACCACTAACAGAGATTTATCTTAACCCTAATCTATCGCTAACTAGCAAAGACTTATCCAATAGTCCGACTGTCTAGAATTGATAACCATGCCTAACACCTAAATCGCTATCGGTGTAAAAACGTAGACTACATACCAATTGCTGCCTGTATATAAATGGTTGTCATGCATTAAATAACGTCGAGTTAAATATGAACTCTATCGCTCTCTATAAATCTATGTCTAACAATGATAGCTGTGTGGAAATCTAATAAGATATAAAATAACAATATGTCTTATCGTTGTCTTTACATTTGTCGTTGTCTCTAAAAATATAGCATGGATATCGTTGTCTTTCCAGAACACAGAGATAAACTAACTACAAGTGAATGGTATCGTTGTCCATTAAAAGTTTCACTGCTTAACAATATGATTTAAGGGAAACGCTAGCTAACCAACATTTCACTGTCTAAAATTAAATTTAAGGAAATCGCTGTATAAAATCGTAGTATAGAATCTATGTATAAAATTGTTGTATAAAATCTGTGTACATAATCATTGTATAAAATCGAAATATAAAATCTTTGTATAGACTCTAATTATAAAATCTGTGTTCGTTATCATTCAAGTTGTCTATTGAATAATTAATGTCATCAATATTATGAGCTCGCTGTCATTCAATTGTAAACTTTCACTATCCACCAATGTATAACTCACAGTCATTCCATGAAATATTTTCTCTATATATAAATCTCTGTGCACAGTAAATTCATAGTAAATATATCTAAATCACATAGTAATTAAATGATGTTGTTGTGTAACGCAAAAATATAAAATCGTTGTTTACTAACATCACAATGTATGTGTTGTCCTTTGAATATATTTTTACTGTTTTTTTAAATACATATCGTTGTCTTCTAACATGTATTTAAAATCGTTGTCTATCATATCATTAACATCGTTGTATATCATATATTTAAAAGGTGTTGTCTATCATAATTTAAAATTTCAGTGATATTTTAAATGAACAATAGCTATATAAAATCGTTGTCATAACTATATATATGAACGCTCAATTAAATATATGTTAATAAAACGCAGATTTAAACATATGAAATACAGAGTAAAATAAATGATAATGTTGTCTTATTAAAGGTATGAATCGCTACAATATTTAAACAATATTAAATTGTTACTATATTAAATCACAACCAGAGGTAAACAATGCTAATCGCCGCAATATTTAAACGATATTAAATTTCTACCATATTAAATTGCAACCAGACTGTAAACAATAATAATCGTTGCAATAATTAAACAACATTAATTTTCTACCATGTTAAATCGCAACTAGACTGTAAACTCTATCAAACAAAATCGCTGCCAGGTAAAATCGTTGTGTTGAATGCCATGAAAATCATAGGGTGAAAGCTAGGTAAAGGCTTGGTAAATCACCTAGAAATTAGTGGTATGAATGTTGAGTAAAGACTCCAAGAAAACTCAAAGATAATCAGTCACAAGGAAACACAAAAGTAGTCAATCACCAGAAAACACAGATGCAATCAATCACAATAAAACACAAAGATTTACCATTCAACGTTGGGTAACATGCCAAGAAATTGCAGAGATAATATGCCAAGAAATCGATCATAGGTAAATCAAACAAAATGTAGAGACACTCAATCACAAGAATGCACAAAGATTAATCATAAGAGAAAGACGCAGAGGTAAGTAAGGGTTTGATAACTGGCGAAATTTATCCTTCACTTACTATCCATACACAGGAAAGTAGGGCATTTAAATATATAGGTCTTTAAACACCGAAGTTATGATCGTCGATTCGACTCCTGGTCCACTGCTAACTAAAGGAATAAGGGACAAAAGATAAAAACTCAAATTTTCTTCGCATGAAACAATAAAACAAACGTCGATAAGTCATTGTAATCAGGGGTTGGGTTCGCCATGGAAATCAATTTAATACAGTAAGCATAAGGGAATTACAAATACCATGGGAAATCAGGTGCAAGAAATATCATGGAAATGAAATCTTCAACCCAACATAGATAAATAACATGTGTAAATTAAATTCATTGCAAGTAAAAACTTTAACAACATACCTTGTCCAAACATGAAAGCCCTGAAGTTGTTGTCCCGCGCATGCCCTGTCCATATCCTACTTGCCAACTGATGTGATCTCATTGGTACCTCCCAACCATCCCTAGGGGTACTCTTCTTCCCCCTGAGCCCCCCGAGCCGCAAAGGGGCCACGCACACAATACTAGAGAATTTCTAGCACCCAACTCACCTGGCAAGGTTGAGCTACCACTCGTTACCCGAGCTGGGTATCCCAACTCCCACAAGAGAAAGTTCAGTCAAGGTAAAAATTCAACAGCGTAACATTACAGATAAACATGATATCCCATACTCCTTTTCCTCCATCATTTTTATAGAGTTTTCAAGTAATTAGTTTCTCAAATTCTCATTAAATTCCTTTTCCGTTTAATTAATTAGGAAAAACCTTCCCCATACACATGTTGTCGGATCCCCTAGTTGCACTAGAAAATCAATTTTATTAATTAATTAATTATTCTTATTTCCCTCACCCACCTAATATCATTCTTAAAAACGCTCATTGGTGTCCCAAAATTCCCTTACACTTCTTAAATGACTTATTCCTTACTTAATTCCTAGTTGATCTCATAATTATAAAGTTCCAAGGGAAAGATTCCTTACTAAGTTAGACATTCAACTTTTTCTTTACATTCCCCCTTTTCTTAAGTTTTCCCCTTTTTCTTCAAGTTTCCTATTTATTTCAAGTTACCACATTTTTCCTTTTTAACTAAAAATCAAATTAGCAAGTGTAGATAAAACAACCATTTACCCCTTTTTCTTCTTTAATTAAAAATTAAATTAGTAAGAGTAGATGAAACACCCATTTATCCCTCTTTTCTTTTTATTTAAAATTAAATTAGCAAAAATAGATAAAAACAACCATTTCCCTTTTTAAATTTTAATCCTCCATTATAATTTGGACTTTAATAAATAATTTGAATTTCTTACCCCCCTTCTTGTTACATGTTTATTTATTATTATTTTTTCTGACCACATGTTCTACTTAGACCTAGGTTTAATTTCACTAGGTTGGGCGACATTTTCATTAGGGAAAATTTGTTTTTAAATATTACTTATAACATCATTCAATTTAGGGTTGACTTGGTTTATTCACTTACTAGTTAAAATCGTGACGTGCCCTTTAGAACGCACTAGGTGATCCAAGGGTGCCACTCGCATCTTTCTGTTTTCCTTGTGCGACGTTCCCTTCAGAACGAACTATGTGCTCCAAGGGTGCCACTCACCTCTTTCCATTTTCCTTACTCGACATGCCCTTCAGGATGCACTACCCGCTCCAAGGGTGCCACTCACCTTTTGACTGACTTTAGTAGACGTCAAAACCCTTGGATTCAATACTCCACCAGGTGATCTTGTGGGAGACTAAGGACGTCTAAGGAATAAGGCCCCTACCTTATTGCACACCCCTTAGAATCATCGTGAACAACTGTTACAGTCTCCTCTCACGACATCGTGGGTCTTATCGAACTAGGTAATTGTTAACCTACAGTTAGAGCCATGATAAGAGTTCTAGTAGGCTATGGCAGGGCTGTTGTCCACACCTCTCTCTCAAGTCTTTGGTTGTCCTGCATGACCCCTCTACTCCACATGTGAGTCTGGTCGATAAGTTATCGTCATCCTGCATCCATCAACAAATCATGTTAGCAAGAATAATAAATCATCATAACTTATAATCATATGTACATGTGTCACATCAATAACATTCAAACCCAACAGTCCTCTCCCTGACTCGATCTAGAATCCAAGGGGTTTCATCGATGCCTCTGCATCCTCAATGTACAAATTCCTACAGACTCAGGAGAACCCAGTCAATAGCACTTGTCTATGCAAATACAAAAAAATAACATATCGTCAATCCATAATGTCTCATAATCATAATCGAACGACTGATAGTATAATAATCTAGATCACTTGGAAGCAAGTGTCCTCAAGGATAAGTTCACTCAGTGTGCGTAATAGAGGTATGTTACATACACCCCCCTCTTGGTTTAAACTTCGTCCTGAAGTTTCACAGTATATAAATGCTGAAATAAAGTGTATCACAATATCATAAGTCTATCTAACAAACAAAAATGGAAATGGTTGGCACATATCATATGCGTCCTCCCAGGTTGCCAAGTGTGGACTATAGTTGTCCCACTAGACCTTGACTTGATCTATTGTTTGACGTTGTAGTTGTCGAATAAGATGTTCAATAATATGGATTGGCTCTACTGTGAGCGCACCCTCATTTGATACCTGCAAGGAAATCATGTCAATAACACGTGTAGGGTCACTAATATAAGGTCTCAAATAGATACATGAAAACATTGTGCATACACCTCAAAGAATCAGGGAATGCTAGTCAATAGGCCGCGGGCCTCTCCTTTCCACAATCTCACAGGATCCCACGAACCTAGGAGATAGTTTAGCACCCTTTACAAACTTGATCGAACTATTATGCGGTTTCACCCACCAGAATACTCGATCGCCACATCGTAACTAAGGTCGACACGATGCGCATCGACATAACTCTTTTGTCGATCCTCCGCTTCCATGATCCTTTGTCTTATAGTTTTTATTTGATCTTCCATTTCTTATATCTCTTCTGGTCCCACCAGGAAACTATCCTCAATCCAATCCCAACTCAAGGTGTCTGACACAGTCGCCTATAAAGAAACTCGAAAGGCGCCATCTTAATGGTGCTTTGATAACTGTCGTTATAGAAAATTCAAGCAGTGGAAAGAATCTCTCCCAACGCTTCTGTTGGTCCATCACGTACATGTGCAACATGTCCTCCAATATTTGGTTTGTTCGTTCGGTGTGCCCATCTATCTCTGGGTGACACGTAGTACTAAAGTTAAGTCAGGTTCCCAAGGCCTCTTGGAAACTAGTCCAAAATCATCCAGTAAACATTGATCCTTGATCAGATATAATCCTCTTCGGAATGCCATGCAGCCTCACAATCTTGTTGATGAAAACTATAGCTATGTCATGTGCATGATACGTCATACATACAGGAATAAAATGAGCACTCTTTGTTAGAGAGTCAACTACCACAAAAATCGAGTCATGTCTCCTTGTCGTAAGTGGCAATCCAACAATGAAATCCATCGAAATGACCTCCCATTTCGATTCTGGAATAACATGTGGCTATAATAATCCTAGTGGATGTCTATGTTCAAACTTCACCTACTGACATTCTAGACATATTTCCACGTAGTTGACTATGTTTTCCTTCATTCCTTTCTAGAAGAATAAGTGTTTAGGGTCTACTAAAATCCTTGAACTCTTTGTACCAATCATCGTCGTGCTGTAAAGTTAGAATATTTTCATGTAGATTCGAGGAGGCATCACCAAAAATATCTGCGTTCTTCAACTCAATGCATCAACCACTCTGTTCACTATTCCCTTTATGTAAGTTTAATCTCAAAATCATACTTGCTAAGCCATTCTGACCAGCTCCATTTTTGCGCATTCAAGTCGCTTTGCATAAAGATATGTTATAGTCCCCAATGGTCTATTTTAGTTCAATTTATATCCAATAAGGTAGTGTCTCCAAACTCTCAAGGCATAAACAATGGCCACAACTCCAAATCATGTGACACATAGTTCTCCTCATGCCTTCACAACTTTCTCGAGATGTAAGCGATCACTCGATCGTCTTACATCAAGACTCTGCCTAATCCTTCTTTGGATGCATCACTGCATACCAAGAAGTCTGTGTCCATGTCAGGGACCTTTAGTATTGGTTTTTTTGTCAACATTTCCAGGAGCCTCCGAAATGCTTCTGCACATTTCACGATCCAAACACACTTTTTGTTCTTCTTTTGCAATTCCGCAATCGGATTTTCTATCTTTGAAAATCCCTTGATGAATCGTTGATAGTATCCTGCTAAACCCATGAAGCTACGCACTTTTGGGACATTCGTCAGCGTAGACCATTCCATAATAGCCTCACCCTTTGTGGAATCCATGATGACACCCTCGCCGAAGATGAAATTCCCTATGTAGTGAAGCTTCGATTGATAAAACGAGCATTTAGACAATTTTCCATACAATTTGCTCTTTCACACACACTGTAGTACCAAGCGCAAGTTCTCTTCATGATTCTCCATCATCCGAGAGTAAACCAAAATATCATCAATGAATACTTAGATGAAATTGTCCAAGTATCTGTGGAACACCCCATTCATCAAACTCATAAATACCCCCGGGGTGTTCGTTAGTCCAAAAGGTAAAAAAGTAAACTCGTAATGTCCAAACCTAGTCTTAAAGGCGGTATTAGGGACACCATCCTCCTTGATTTGTAACTGGTGATACCCTGATCTCAACTCGATCTTTGAAAACCTTGTCGCGCCTTTCATCTGATCCAAGAGATCTTCAATCCTTGGCAACGGATACCGATTCTTGATCATTGCCTTGTTCAATTGACGATAGTCAATGAAGAGTCTCCATGACCCATCCTTATTTCGAATGAAAATAATAGGTGCACCCCACAGTGACACACTGGGACATATAATTCCTAGGTCCAACAACTCCTTCAGTTGCATTTTCAACTCCTGTAACTCCGGAGTCGAAATTCAATAAGGCGTTCTTACTATCAGTTCAATCCCCGGTTTTAGGTCTATGGTAAATTCCAATTCCTTCTTTGGCGACATCCCAGGTAACTCCTTAGGGAATATGTTCACAACCTCTCTCACCACCGAAAGGTGTTCTAGACCTTCCTATACTCCCTTCTCGTTTAACACAAGGATCACATAAAGCTTACATCCCTTGCGCATGCTCTTCTGTAGCTGCAAGGAAGAGATGAACCTCAGGGAGAATCCCTAGTTCTGACCTACAATCACCTATCTATATCCCTCATCAACGACCCATCTCAACCATTTCTTCCTATGGTCGAGTATCACATCATGCGATTCCAACCAGTCCATATCGATCACAACATCCATATCGATGCGATTCCAACCAGTACAGGTATTCAAGTGCAGAGCATACCAAAGAAGCTCCATAAGATGAGCCTCGTACTCAGGCGCCATACGACCACCTTGTTACAAGGAGTTGAACTCGTTGAGCTAACACTCAATGAATTCCTTAGAAAGATACCTCTCTCGTAACCGTTCCTCTAGCAACTCCCATGAAACGTCGTCAACTTCCATGTTCAATTGCGGCATGAGCGTTTTCCACCATAGAAGAGTGCTTCCCTTCAATTGAAATACCACCATGATGACCTTCATGTTGGAGGTATAGTCACGAAGTGAAAATCACATCGCCATATTCTCCAACCATGCCTCGACGCCTACATCATTCGAGGCACAAAAGAACTTGATAAATTTGACCTTCTCGAGTTTGCGGTGGAGGCTACCAGTACCGATTAGAGAGTGAGGTGGACTCTCAAGGGGTGCTAGTGCCCTAGTCGTGTGGCACTCCCTGCCTCAACAGGTTCTGCGCGACCTCTCGATCTTTGGATCATTCTGATTTCTCTTCGAGCCGAAGTGGCTCCTTTAGTTTCCTACTAGAACCTTCAATGAATCAGATCCACAGGCCCTTCATGAAAACCTTCTC
This sequence comes from Picea glauca, assembly GCA_000966675.3. Taxonomy (NCBI): domain Eukaryota; kingdom Viridiplantae; phylum Streptophyta; class Pinopsida; order Pinales; family Pinaceae; genus Picea; species Picea glauca. Next base: position 1,352,971 of record JZKD02S0222552.1, read on the forward strand.
TATACAACATGCACTCAGCATGAGTCTTCACCTGTACACGACCACCAGATATGAATGTGACCTTTTCTGAAAAGGGATTTCGAGTTTCGCGACTTCAGGAATCGTAAAGTCGTGAGTCTTTTGATTCTTCAATCCCCGAAACCTGAAATGTCGAAATGCCAAAATGGATTCACCGATGGTTATCCCCTGGCCAAACCTTGGTCCATGTGACCACCTTCCCCGTGACCACAGCCTTATTCCAAATCCGCATCGTGTTTCGTGACTTCAGTATTTTCAATGCCAACTGCCTAGTTCCTTGTCAGCAGAGTTGTCAAAAAGCCAAACCCCAAAATACCGAAATGTCAATGTTGAAGGGGCACTCAGCCTTAACCTTGCTACTTTGGGGTTTTCAATGGGAAGGGCCCCGACTCCTTGTCCTAGGGATTTTAGAAATGTCGAACCCCGAAAATCCGAAATGCCAAACCCCAAAATGGCTAGTGAGTGACAAGCTCCCCGCTTAGATCCTGTCCACATGACCCTGTCCCGTGACCCGGTGCTATTCCTTCGAATGTTTTTGGGTTTTCATGTTTTGGGATTTTGCGATTCCGTTTGCAACAGTTCTTGACCCTTCGAACTCCCGGGTCCTGGAATGCCAAAATACCGAACCCCAAAATGTTAAAATTCCACTCCAAAGGGAGATCAACAGCTGTGAGCCTCCCCTGATCCAACGACTTACGTTCTTTCAGGATTTCGTGGGTCAAGAGTCCCGACTCTTTCCCTTTGTATCTCCTGGTAGCCAAAATGCCAAAATATCAAATTTTCGGTCTATGTCCCTCTTGAACTAATGACTACAATCCAACTGGATCAATGACCCACATCCTTTTGGGAATTTCCCCGAAACCTTGATTGCTTTCCACGTGTCCTCCCAACGATGGATGGTCCTGATCTTTTCAGGACTTTGATGAGTCCTCACCTTTTCATATATGAGGGTTAAACCTCGTGCACCTTCTCCTGTATCCGATGGCTATCGTTCCATGTACCCAGATCTGACGACCCAGATCTCTTTATTCTATGTGCTCTCCTCCTGCTACCTGGACGTAGATTCAATGATCCAGATCTTCTCCTCAGTGCCCAAATCAATGGCAGTTGTAGCTCCCTCCTGAGCTTGCACTTCTTCCTTCCCCTTGAAATATTTTAAACACTTCAAAGGTCTCGGCCTTTGCTTCCTCTATGAGCTCGATCTGCCTTTGATGAACTCGCCTGCATTCTAGTAATTTTGTCCCTCCTGAACTTTATCAACCTTGAAACCTCAAAGGGGTTCTCTACCTTCTACACTCCTTCCTTTTGTTGCTCTGTGCGCAAAGGAACAGTTCCTCCTGAGCTTCGGGACTTAGAATAAGTCCACCCTCGCACACTCCTTGTGCTATTGAGTATTTCTCTAAACTCAGATCCGAGGAATTTTCTTGGAAATAAAACTCTCTACACCCATCTGGCATTCTTCTGCTCGATGCACACCTTGCAAAGCCTCTGCACACAACTATTCTATCCATCTTGATCTTATCCATGGCTCTGACCTCAAAGTGTCTCTGTCCCTTTCTCTCCTTGAAGGGATATAGGTGCCCTCTGGCAACTTATGCTCAAGCACTCCTTACTGAGTGTGCAGGGTGTTCAGTAACCCTGTAAGTGCCTTCTCCTTACTAAAGCCTATGCATATGCATGTCTTTTTGGCTCTACCAGCCTTACAACATTTAATTACATTTTAAAATTTTGAAAATCGAGAAGGTTGTGACTCTCTCTCCCATCGAATGTGCGCTTTGATGTGCTAACTTGGAGAGATGCTCCTGCATCATACTCATCTGCTGCAAAAATCATGAGCTCCTGCTCATGAGATTTTAGGCTCTGTTGAAATCCACCTGGATCCCAAACATTTCTTTGGAGTTGTCCATCCGCTCCACTGCCTTGCTTCTGCTGCACCTCCCCTGCTACTCTTGCAGGTTCTCCTCTACTTAGCTTCCCCTTGCTAGCAGTTTCTGCTGCTAACCTCAACATCAACCTTCTGATCTCCTCAATTACCTAGTCCACCTGCTCCCATGGCTAGCTCTTTGTATGCAGTCGTCTCTGCTGCACTTCTTCCTCCATGTTAGTGGGTAGATATACCTGATCTCCCATGCTATCTATATTTACCTTTGTGGCACTGAGTGGCCACTCTATTGCAGACTCCAGCTCTGCAGTCTCACTACTAAGTTGTCACTCAACTTCTTCCTATGACAACTTGACTATCACCTCTCCTTGTGTTGGCTCAACTCCAACTTTTCTGAGCTTCTCCTGGGACTGGTATTCTCCCTCTATCTCCAACCTGATCTATTGGATGTGCATGCCCTGCACCTTTACCCTTCTCTCCAAGGCTTCAATCTCTTCACACAAAAAAACAAAATATGTGCTATCAATTTCCTCTTCTTCTACTTCTGTAGTCTCCAGTACTACAGTTACTTTATGTTCGACTCTGTGGATGAAAATTTCGAGCCATTCCAGCAAATGCTCATCTTCTTCTCCTTGGGAAAACATCAGTGTCTGCTCCACTTCTTCCTCTTCTTTGACAGTCTCTGTTGGTTGTCTTTCTACTGTTCCTCCATCTGCAACACCTTTGCTGGCCTCAACTGAGCTATGTGGCAGCAATATCTAAATTCCCCCAATCATCAGAATGCTCTACTGATCTTCCTTCTCTATCAGCTCCTCTTGTTGATCCGAACTCACCTCTGAGTTCATGAGACTCTCACGTTGCCTCATCTACTTTCCCTTGCCCTCCTGGCAATATGGGATTTCCTCTCTGCCCTCCTGGCAATCTATGAGATCAATCGATCTCATCTCCATCAACACTCCTTGCTGACATGAACTCACTTCTGAGCTCCCGAGACTTTCAAACAGTCTCATCTTCTTTTCCCTGGCCACTTGGAAAATTGGAAATTTTCTACTGCCCATTTGGTAGTCTATGAGATCCTCCAACGATCTCATCCCATTGCCCACCTGGCAACCTGAAATTTCCTCGCTGCTCACCTGGTAGTCTCTGAGATCGTGCAACAATCCCATCTCATTTCCCATATGGCAATCTAAACTTTCATTACAGCCCCCCTAGCAGTTCACAAGATCTTCACTTGATCTCTTTCTATTTCCCACCTGGAAATTTGAAAGTCCACTTCTGCCCACCTGGCAGTCTTTGAGATCATCTTCTGACCTCTTCTTATTGCCCTCCTGGCAAATTGAAAATTCTTCACTGCCCGCCTAATAGTCTTTGAGATCTCCCAGTGATCTCTTCTCCTCATCATCACTGAGATTTCTCCCAGCTTCTGGTTCAAACACATGAACCATCTCCTCTGTGGCCCTGAGGATTTTCACATACATCAGCCATTCCTTCAAAAACTTCCACTGCCTTTGGGCCAATAACTGCTTGACTAGCCATTTCACTTTTGTTTTCATGGGCCATTCATATACCCATCGTGATTTTGCATCCTGCTGCATTCGAAATGCAAGATGTTATATTCTTTACCTCACCTCAGTGAGCTTCAGATCCATATCTAGATTTATTTTCTGCTTGCGGTCTTCCCTGTGACCACGCCCATGGCCTTCAGTAGCCATCTTCTTGTTTCTATCTGCCCTCATGGAAAACCTGTTGTTGTCACTCTGCAACTGTGAGTGCTTCCAACCATTTCTTACAGTCGACTTAATTGTCTATTTGTTGTTGCATCCTACAACAATGTCTTCAATCATCTTCATCTGAAATATACAGACGAATTCCTTCTCTGATAACACTTCATGCAGCACCCCCTACCTCAGCAGGTTCTGTGTGACCTCTCGGTCTTCGGATCGTTCTGATTTCTCTTTGAGCTGAAGCGAATCCTTTAGTTTCCTGTTGAAACCTTAAACAAATCAAATCCACAGGTCCTTCATGAAAACCCGCTCCACACAACATGCACTCAGCGTGAGTCTTCACCTGTACACGGCCACCAGATATGACCGCATCCTTTTCCGAAAAGATATTTTGGGTTTCGCGACTTCGAGAATCCTGAAATCGTGAGTCTCTTGACTCTTCAATCCTCGAAACCCAAAATGTTGAAATGAAGAAATGGCTTCACTGACGGTTAGCCCCTGGCCAAACCTCATTCCATGTGACCACCTTCCCCGTGACCACAACCCTATTCCAAAGGCGCGTCGCATTTCGTGACTTCGAGATTTTCAATGCCAAGTGCCCGGTTCCTCGTCACCAGAGTTGCTGAAAAGTCGAACCCCAAAATACCGAAATGTCGATGATGAAGGGCACTCAGCCTTAACCTTGCTACTTCAGGGTTTTCAACGCAAAGGGCCCTGACTCCTTGTCCTCGGGATTTTCAAAATGCCGAACCCCAAAAGGGTTGGCGAGTGACAAGATCCTCGCTTGGATCCTGTCCACATGACCTTGTCCCATGACCCAATGCTATTCCTCCGAATGGTTTCAAGTTTTTGTGTCTCGGGATTTCATGATTTTGGCTGCAATAGTTCTTGACCCTTCGAACTCCTAGGTCCCAGAATGCCAAAATATCAAACCTCAAAATGCTGAAATTCCACTCCAAAGGGAGATCAACGGTTGTGAGCCTCCCCTGATCTAGCGACTTATGTTCTTTCGGGATTTTGTCAGTCAAGAGTCTCGACTCTTGCCCTTTGTATATCCCGGTAGTCGAAATGCCGAAATATCAAATTTTTGGTCTATTTCCCTCTTGAACTAACGACTATGATCCAACTGGATCAACCACCCACATCCTTTTGGGAATTTCCCTGAAACCTTGACCGCTTGCCATGTGTCCTCCCAACGATGGATGGTCCTGATGTTTTCGAGACTTTGACGAGTACTCACCTTTGCGTATACAAGGGTTAAACCTCATGCACCTTCTCCTAGATCTGATGGCTATCGATCCGGATGGCCCAGATCTCTTTCTCCTTCGCACTTTCCTCCTGCTACCTGGACGTAGATTCAACGGTCTAGATATTCTCCTCAGTGCCTGAATCAATGGTAGTTGTATTTCCCTCCCGAGCTTGCACTTCTTCCTTCCCCTTGGAATATTTCAAATGCTTCAAAGGTCTCGGCCTTTGCTTCCTCTACGAGCTCGATCTACCTTTGATGAACTCGCCTGCATTCTAGGAACGCTATCCCTCCTAAGCTTTGTCGACCTTGAAACCTCAAAGGGTTTCTTGACCTTCTACACTCCTTCCTTCTATTGCTTTGTGCATAAAGGCACTGTTCCTCTTGAGATTCGAGACTTAGAATAAGTCCACCCTCCCACACTCCTTGTGCTACTGAGTATTTCACTAAACTCAGATCCGAGGAGTTTTCTTGGAAATAAAACTCTCTACGCCCACTTGGATTTCTTATTCTCGATGCACACCTTGCAGAGCCTCTACACACAAATGTGCTATCCGTCCTGAGCTTATATGTGGCTCTTACCTCAAAGTGTCTCTGTCTCTTTCTCTCCTTGAAGGGATATAAGTGCCCTCTGGCAACTTATGCTCAAGCACTCCTTACTAAGCCTGCAGGGTGTTTAGTAACCCTGTAAGTGCCTTCTCCTTAACACTTCCCTTTCCTTAGAACTCAAAATAGAGTTCCCTGGTGCACTCCATGCACCAACTCGATGCCCTACTGGAAGAGTTCTCGATAATCCCCAGTGATTCTGTCTTCTTACCGAACTTGAAATAGAATTCCTCCTGTGAAAACTTACACACACTCAATGCCCTCATGGCAGAGCTTTACAGAACCTTCAATAGTCCCGTCCTCCCTCTCTGCCTCCTCTGCATAGTTCGACCTCCAAGGTTTTCAACAACCTTGAGGTTTCTCCCTGAGTAAGTGATTCGAGCTGGTCCGCCCTCCTGGCACGTCTCTGTCTAAATTTCACAGAATTCAGAAGTGCACTCTATGCACTGGCTTATAGAACCCAAAGTGTTTTGTCATGCAACCTCTTGCATGAAGCCTCAAAGAAACCCAAACCTAAAATCAAAGAACTCACAAACAGTAAATTCTGTCTATCCCTGCAAATTCATACCTAACATACATCTACAACATATATGTTGGTTGTGGAGCCTGATTATCTTCCTGATTCAGAGGTCCTTGCTTTCAACTGTGTTTATACCCCATGAAGTATTTACACCCCAGAAGTATGTACACTCTTCCACACGAGGGGAGTGCAGAGGGGGGGTACCCCCTCTGCGGGGTCTGGGGGGGCTATTCCCCCGACTGGGGGGTCTGGGGGCAAGCGAGCCCCAAGCGGGGGTTCGGGGGAGAATCCCCTGAAGCAAAAATTGCCTTGTAAAAGTATATTGTAATTTCATTGTAAATATGGACTATTCATTATAAGGTCGCAGATCTAACGATAGAGATTATGTTAGGGTTTTTTTCCCTAGAAGGAAACCCTCTTTTATGAGGGAAATGTATTGAGGCTATGTATGTTGGCGAGTATTGTATTCTGAGAAAGGATACTGTGAGAGAAAGAAGAGGTAGTTACAACGGGTTTTGTTATAGGTTGTATCCATTCATTTTGCTGGATAATAATAAAGAAAGGACCTGGCAATTTCTCTGGTGGACATAGCCCACACTGGGTGAACCATGTAAATCTGTGTCTCTCTTGTATTGTGTATCTTCTGTGTTTTATTTCCGCATTTGTTTTATTTTATTGCTCCGTGGTCCTATTTTTCTAACAACTGGTATCAGAGCATAAGGTAACTCGCAGGAAAAGAGGGTTCCTGGTTCGAGTGGGAGCAATGTCAGAATATGGAAAGGTTAGGGTCGAGAAATTTAATGGCCAAAACTACCAGTTATGGAAGATGTAGATGGAAGACTATTTATATCAGAAGGATCTATTCCTACCATTGAGCGGAGTAGCAAAGAAGCTGGCAACCATGAAGGATGAAGAATGGGAGATTCTTGACAGAAAGGCTCTAGGAACGATACAGCTGAGCCTGGCAGCGCCGATGGCTTTCAATATTTTGAAAGAAAAGACAATGAAGGGTTTGATGGACACGTTAGCCAAATTGCATAAAAAACCCTCGGTGTCGAATAAGGTATTTCTAATGAAGAGATTATTTAATATGAAGATGTCAGAAGGTGGGTCTATTGCAGATCATTTAAATGAATTTAATACGGTTACTAATCA
>JZKD02S0222552.1:1362342-1390222 GCA_000966675.3 Picea glauca
GGCAGAGTATGTTGCTGCTACAGAGGCTAGTAAAGAGATGATTTGGTTACAAAGGTTTATAGAGGAATTGGGAAAGAAGCAGGAGAACAACAAGTTGTACTGTGACAGTCAGAGTTCCATTCACCTTGCAAAGAAATCAGCCTTCCATTCAAAGACTAAGAATATACAGTTGAGGTACCACTTCATACGATCCGCCTTGGAAGATGGACAGTTGAAGATGGAAAAGATACATGCTATCCAAAATCCTGCAGACATGTTAACAAAGGGAGTAACCAGGGACAAACTGAGTTCCTGCTCAGTTTCAGTTGGTCTTCAAGAATGAAGATGAAAATGAGAAATTTTCCAGGTCCAAGAAGGTTCAGAGTCCAGCATATACAACAGTGATGGAGTTGTTGAGATCAGTCTCCAAGTGGGAGATTCTTGGTTGTGGAGTCTGATTATCTTCCTGATTCATAGGTCCTTTCTTTCAGCTGTGTTTATACACCATGAAGTATTTACACCCCAAAAGTATGTACACTCTTCCATGCAAGAGAGTGCAGAGGGGGGGTACCCCCTCTGCGGGGTCCGGGGGCAAGTGGGCCCCCAGCGAGGGTTCGGGGGTGAAGCCTCCGAAGCAAAAAATGCCTTGTAAAAGTATATTGTAATTTAATTGTAAATCTGGACCGTTCATTATAAGTTTTCATATCTAACAATAGAGATTATGTTAGGGTTTTTTGCCCTAGAAGGAAACCCTCTTTTATGAGGGAAATGTATTGTGGCTATGTATGTTGGTGAGTATTGTATTCTAAGAGAGGATACTGTGAGAGAAAGAAGAGGAAGTTACAGCGGGTTTTGTTGTAGGTTGTATCCCTTCATTTTGATGGATAATAATAAAGAAAGGACCTGGAAATTTCTCTGGTGGACGTAGCCCACATTGGGTGAACCACGTAAATCTTTGTCTCTCTTGTATTGTGTATCTTCTGTATTTTATTTCCACATTTGTTTTATTTTATTGCTCCGCGGTCCTGTTTTTCTAACAATATCATCAAAACATAAAGACATTCATCCATGAAATCATAAACATGTGGACAACAACATGTAGGAAAAACTGCTCAGTTTGTATTAATCAAGAATTCCCGATTACAATGTGTTCGAGCTCGGACTGTAACAGAGTCTCTACTCTCTTCTCCCCTTCTAAAACTTCTCTACTCTAATTCCTGCAGAACTCTCTATAGATACAAAAGAAGATCCTTTTTACAAAGAGGGGCTTCTCGAGCTCTTCCCTCTATCCTCCAAGTGTGCCAACATGTGATAATCAATAGATAGATAAAAATGAATACCCACTCGACACAAGCAAGAAAATGCCTACAAGCTAAAGGAAAACATCAACCACCTGACACATCAACTTCGACAACCAATAACTAGAACCTTTAGCATGAGAAAAACAAAACACCAATAGGTGTTACCGATCCAAGTAACAACATCAATTACTATGAACAATACATCCATATCAGGAGCATAAGACTCTGGCTTGGTTATCATTCACATCCATCAATGAGGGTGCCCAATGATCCCCTCATCAGGAAGCACGTAGTCACAAGGCAATAGGCGTGACAGTAACCATGATGCAACATGACATATCTAGACCTTTAACCAAATCTAAATCCCTCTCACTAGGAGACCAAAATATATGTCAGTAAAAACGAGAAGACCATACCCGAGCACCCAAGCAACAAGTCGACAAGACGTAAGGTGACAACACTCAAGACTAAATTGTGTAGCTGAGCGAAGGATGTCTGGTTCCTAAAAGGAAAACATGTGTGGTGAGACAACTGTGACCAACCACCATTTCAATTCTACTTAAGGATCAAGGCGCATAGGACCAATTAATTGTTAAACTATTAATCGTTTTAGATAAAAACTATTAATCCCTCAACCACTAATCTGGTGCAAGCTATTAAAATATTATGCCAATAAACCATTAACTTCTAAGTTAGAGACTCAAAAATCAAACATTCCTAAAAGGATGATCCTAAAGTGTGAACCCATTGAACCTGTCCGGGGCAATGAAATTGCATCTATATCATATCATCCTAAGTCCATGAAATTTTTATCATTTGAAATCTATATTTGTGGTAACGTTCGCTATCTTATAAAACCTATTACAATAATATAAAAGGATATAAATCTATGGTTTGAGCACCTTTTTCAATCAGTTCTCATCTCAGATTTTTGAGATAATACAGGTTCCTCGAGCCAATCCTAAACCAACTTTTAATAGTCCTTTAGGTTTCCTTTCACATCCATTTATAACCACTAACATAGATTTCTCTTAACCCTAATCTATCGCTAACTAGAAAAGACTTATCCAATAGTCTGGTTGTCTAGAATTGATAACTCTTCCTAACACATAAATCACTATTGGTGTAAAAATGCAGTCTGCATACGAATTGATGCCCATATATAAATGGTTGTCATTCATTGAATAACACTGATTTAATTATGAAATCTACCGCTGTCTATAAATTTGTAAATCTATAAATCTATGTCTAACAATGATAGCAGTGTGAAAACACAATAAGATATAAGATAACAATATGTCTTATCGTTGTCTATACATTTGTCGTTGTCTCTAAAACTATATAATGGATATCACTGTCTTTCCAAAATGTAGAGATAAAGTGACTACAAGTGAATGGTATTGCTGTCCATTAAACATTTCACTTCTTAACAATATGATTTAAGGGAAACGCTAGCTAACCAACATTTCGCTATCTAAAATTAAATTTAAGGAAATCACTATATAGAATCGTAGTATAGATTTTGTGTATAAAATTGTTGTATAAACTCTGTCTAGAGAATCTGTGTACATAATCATTGTATAGAATCAGAATATAAAATCGTTGTATAGACTCTGATAATAAAATATTTGTTCGTTGTCATTCAAGTTGTCTATTGAATAATTACTGTCATCAATATTATGAGCTCAATGTCATTCAAATGTAAAATTTCACTATCCACCAATGTATAACTCAATGTCATTCCATGAAATATTTTCTCTATATATAAATCTCTGTGAACAATAAATTCGTAGAAAATATATCTAAATCACAGAGTAATTAAATGATGTTGTTGTGTAGCACAAAAATATTAAATCGTTGTTTACTAACATCACAATGTATGTGCTACCCTCTGAATATATTTTTACTGTCCTTTTAAATACATATCACTATCTTCTAATATGTATTTCAAATCGTTGTCTATCATATCATTAACATTGTTGTATATCATATATTTAAAAGGTGTTGTCTATCATAATTTAAAATTTCAGTGATATTTTAAAATCTCTATCCTAAATGAACAATAGCTATATAAAATTGTTGTCATAACTATATATATGAATGATGAGTTATATATATGCTAATAAAACGTATATTTAAACATATGAAACACAAAGTAAAATAAATTATAATGTTGTCTTATTAAAGGTATGAATCGCTACAATATTTAAACAATATTAAATTGTTACTATATTAAATCACAACCAGAATGTAAACAATGCTAATCGCTGGAATATTTAAACGATATTAAATTGCTACCATGTAACACCATGTTTCCCCCAGTTTGTAAATATAACTATATGGGCTAAGGAACTATGGAAAACTTAAAAGTGTGAATATTGTATTTGATGGACCTTGTGTAGAAGGTCGATGAATGTAAATTATGTTATTTTGATAGAAAATGGTTACGTGTTGCATGACTACTGAAAGAGGGGATGTGCTAAGAAAGACCACAAAATGATTTGAAAGGTGGTGGAGGGGACCAGGAGTGGTTGTGTTAACCTCCATTGAACCAGTACCATGTTGGAATTAATTTTCTCAGATCAGAGAAACCCCCTGACCCATGAATGAATTACAGTCAGGCTGGTAGGTGGGAAGGCCTCATCAAGAATTAATGAGTGGATGTGGAACACTGCCCATCCGTAAGTCTTCTAGACCTAACCACAGACTATAAATTCGATCCACATGCAATATTGTAGAAAAATGAAAGAAAGGGAGTGTGGTGGGTAGGGGGGAGAGCTGCGAAGAAGAATGCAGAGACGAGAAAGGAAGCTCATGGGTCCAAGGAAGGACTAAAGGAGGAACAATGAGTTCTGATCACAAAAATTAGAGATTGAACTAGGATAAGGAGAGTAACCTTCGTCCTTATCTATTTTTCTGTATTGGGAGAAGGAGAGTAACCTTTGTCCCTAACTTTCGTTGTACTGGAAGTAAGAGACTGAATCTCAAATCATCGTGGCTTAAGCTTGGGGGTTTCCAGTGATAAATCCATTTGGAGTGATTGAGCCTATGGTTGGGTGGAAATGAGCACCCCTTTTAGCAGTCGCATCACACTCTATGGTTTTGATAAGTGTTTTCTTGCCTTTTGTTTTGAATTGTAAATAATGGATGCATGCGAGTATTTACATGTCTATAAATGCTTATTTATCTATATTAAATGATTAAGTTATGAATATGCGTTTGTTTCCTTGAGAACCTATAATTCTCCTTGGATTTACATACACCCCAGTTTAATCACTCGAAGGTGATTTTCCCAGGAATTTACATCACCTTTCCAGAGTCGGAGAAAGCCTCTGGGAATATTCACCGATTTGGTAACCTCACAAGTTACCTTGCCTTGATTTATAGCTCAAATATTTGCAAGTTAGGAAGGTGTTCCCTTTAGACTAGTAGTCTAGGAGGCTCTCAACTTGAGCTTATTTCCTTAACCAAAAACCCAACTAAGAGAGGGGATCATAGCCCCATAGTTTTATGAAGATCCACGTGACCTGGGTCTAGGAACTTTGGAGCTCGAGGCTTTGAGATGTCAAGTTGTATGAAGCTCAAGTTAAAACCCACAATTGATATGCATCATCGATCTATGAACAAAGATAGAGGGTGGGGAATCACTATGAAGTGCGAAGGTAAAAATAGTGCACACACTAGTTCATGGACCGCAATTCAGCCTTGCCATTGATCTCGATGGGCTAGAGGATCAATGATCTGGGTTAGACTAGAATCAAGCGAGCACTTTCCAGACTGAGAAGGTTGAACTTCCTGGTAAAGAACCCCTATATTGGGACCCCACAATTCCTGTGAACTGTTGATCGTCGTTGACCTTCAATCTGATTTTGAGGCGATCCCTGAAACGCAAGGAGCATGTGGGATGGAGAAAACCTTCAAAGAGATCAAGCTCAGAAGAGATAGCACTTTCAAGAGCACAGACAAAATCTAGGAGACGGACCTGTAGGAGGAGAAAGGGTTGAATCCTTTGAGCACTTAGAAAACCTTCTAAGTCAGAGTAAGTCAGAAGCCTAGGAGGAGGAGCGATAATGTTCCTTGGATCACATCACAGAGGCTCGACAACCACCTGATCTAAAAAAGGTGCACGAACCTTAGTACCTTGTACATGCAGGAGAAGAGGAATTACCAAAGTTCTGATGTCCCAAAGTAGTTTGGGACCATCCATTGTCAAGAGGGACACGTGGTGATAGATCCTGGACTCTGGAGAAATTTGTTTGTGGGTTTTCAGTTAAAAGTTGAAATTACCGAACCCCGAAGACCCGAAGTGAATCTGGACCGCCCGATCCAGAGGGACACATGGTGACATATCATGGACTCCAGAGGAATCTATTCGAGAGGAGGCAAGTTTGAGGCTTAATATTTCTAAAGCCTAAAGAGCTGGAAGTCCAAAGTAAATCTCACCCGTCCGAACAGATGAAGTGAATCTGAATCATCAGATCGCCTGAAGTAAATCTTAGGCATCGAATCACCCGAAGTGGATATGGGCTATCAGATTTTAGTAGAGATGTTGTATAGATCTGTGAGCTTTAGGTAAAGCCCTGAAGTAATTCCTAGCCATCAGGTCCAGAGGAACACATGGCAGTAGATCGTAGACTTCAGAGAAATCACCTCGAGAGTTTCAGGTTGAGAGTTGAAACTCTTGAAGCCCGAAACGCTGAAGAGATGAAGCACCGAAGGGCCAAAATAGATCTGGATCATCAGATGCATAGGAAAGGTGGCGTGAATCTGTGGATTCTGGTAAACACTTGAAGTAAACATTGACTGTCGAATCATCCAAAGTAGATCTGAACCGTCATATCTGGAGAACATGTGGCGTGAGTCTATGGAATCCGAGTAAATACCTGAAGTAATCCTTGATCATCAGATCCAGTGGACACACGTCAGTGGATAATATCCTTCAGATAAAAGTCGTTGGGAAAAAGGGGTGAATTTTGAGATTTGAAATCTCAGAAGTCTGGAGACCCGAAGAAGATCTCGACCATTGATTGAGAAGAGGGCCACCAGACCATTGATCTAGTTGAAAGGTCAAACACCTAAAGTAGAAGTAGGGCCGTTGATTTAGGAGGATGTGTGTCTGGAGATCTCCAAATCTAGAAGATTGATGTACGAAGGAAAGAAGGGTTTGAGAATTGAAAATCTCGAAGTCTAGAATCATGAAGGAGATCACATCCATTGATTTAGGAGGGGCATATCTGGTCTGTGGATTTGAAAAGGGAAGAATTGAACCATCAGTTCTGACAGTACTGTCAATATCAGGAGATCGACGGTCTCATAGCATTGTGGGGATCGGAGGTGCACAAACTTTAAAAAGTTGAGGGCGGGCCACAATCCAAACTTTGGTTTTGGAGAAAGGACACATGGAGGCTCAAGGAGGATTGCGGGCTGAAATCACCTTTGGGCGCGACCGCAATTGTGTGTTTGCATGAGGTCGTCACCCAAGGTCACATCTGAGGAGGGGTCAAGAGAAAGCGGCTAACACCAACTCTGAGACTTCATCGAAGCACGAAGGAGAAGGTCGCGGGTATCATAAGACCTGCACCAGAGGCCGAAAGGGCCTGTGTTTGATTAAGAGGTGAGACTATCAAGGTCTCAAAGTTTCGTTTGACTTAGAAAATCAGAGAATCTTGACCAGAGGGTCAGGCTGAGTCCTGGAATTTCCAAATGAGAACCCGTAAAGAGAGAGAATTTGTTCCTGGAAGGAGGAATTTTATTTTATTTTATTTTTAGCCTCATCGTGGGTGTGTTACATACCATAATATATCGCAACCAGACTGTAAACAATACTAATCACTACAATAATTAAACAACATTAATTTTCTACCATGTTAAATCGCAACTAGACTATAACAATACTAATCGAAACAATATTTAAGCAATATTAAATTATTGTGTTAAAGGCCTTTAAAAGGGAGATAAAACTCTATCAAACAAAATTGCTGCTAGGTGAAATCGATGTGTTGAATGCCACGAAAATCATAGGTTAAAATATGGGTAAAGTCTGGGTAAATCGCCCAAAAATAAGTGGTGTGAAGGTTGAGTAAAGACTCCAAGAAAACTCAGAGATAATCAGTCACAAGGAAATGCAGAAGTAGTTAATCACTAGAAAACACATATGCAATCAATCACAAGAAAACACAAATATTTACCATTCAACGCTGGGTAACATGCCAAGAAATCACAGAGATAATATGCCAAGAAATCGATCAGAGGTGAGTCAAACAAAACACAAAGATACTCAATCACAAGAAGGCACAAATATTAATCATAAGAGAAATACATAGAGGTAAGAAAGGGTTTGATAACTAGAGAAATTTATCCTTTACTTACTATCCATGCATAGGAAAGCAGGGCATTTGAATCGATAGGTATTTAAACATCGAAGTCAAAACCATTGATTTGACTCCTGGCCGACTACTAAGGCACAAACTAATAGCTAAAGGAATAAGGGACAAAACATAAAAACTCAAATTTTATTTACATGAAACACTAAAACAAACGTCGATAAGTCATTGCAATTAGGGGTTGGGTTAGCCATGGAAATCAATTCAATACAGTAAGCATAAAGGGATTACAAATACTGCAGGAAATCAGGTGCAAGAAAGCTAATGGCAATGAAATATTCAACCCAACATAGATAAATAACATGTGTAAATTAAATTCATTGCAAGTAACAACTTTAACAACGTACATTAGCCAAACGCAAATGCTCCGAAGTTGTTGTCCCACACGCGCTCCTTCTAGTTTGTGCTTTCCAACTGATGTGACCTCACCGGTACCTCCCAACCAACACTAGGGGTACTCTTCTTCCCCTTGAACCCCATGAGCTAAAGGGCCACACACACAATACCATAGAACTGCTAGCACCCATATCGCCTCCCAAGGTCGAGCTACCACTCATTACCTGAGTTGGGTATCCCAACTCCCACAAGAGAAAGTTCAGTTAAGATAAAAAATCAGCAGCGTAACTTTACACATAAAGATGATATCCCATACTCCTCCTCTATCCTTTTTATAGATTTTTCAAGTAATTAGTTTCCCAAATTCTAATTAAATTCCTTTTTCATTTAATTAATTAGAAAAAAACTTCCCCTTACACATGTCGCCCGATCCCCTAGTTCCACTAGAAAATTAATTTTTTTAATTAATTAATTATCCTTATTTCCCTCACCCACCTAAAAGAATTCCTAAAAATTCTCTTTGGTGTCCCAAAATTCCCTTACACTTCTTAAATGAATTATGCATTACTTAATTCCTAGTTGAGTTCATAATTAGAAAGTTCCAAGGGAAAGATTCCTTACTAAGTTAGGCATTCATGTTTTTCTATACATTCCCGTTTTTCTTAAGTTTCCCCCTTTTTCTTTAAGTTTCCTATTTCTTTTAAGTTTCCCCCTTTTTCCTTTTTAACTAAAAATCAAATTAGTAGGTGTAGATAAAACAACCATTTACCCCTTTTTTTTCTTTAATTAAAAATTAAATTAGTAAGTGTAGATGAAACACCCATTTATCCCTCTTTTCTTTTTATCTAAAATTAAATTAGCGAAAATAGATAAAAAAAAACCATTTCTCTTTTTAAATTTTAATCCTCCATTATAATTTTGACTTTAATAAATAATTTGAATTTATTACCCCCCTTCTTGTTACATGTTTATTTGTTATCATTTTTTCTGACCACATGTTCTACTTAGACCTAGGTTTAATTTCACTAGGCTGGGCAACATTTTCATTAGGGAAAAATTGTTTTTAAATCTTACTTATGACATCATTCAATTTAGGGCCGACTTGGTTTATTCACTTACTAGTTAAAATCGTGACGTGCCCTTCAAGACACACTAGGTGCTCCAAGGGTTCCACTTGCCTATTTATGTTTTCCTTGCACGATGTGCTCTTCAGGACGCACTATGTGCTCGAAGGGTGCCACTCACCTCTTTATGTTTTCCTTGCGCGACGTTCCCTTCAAGACGCACTACGTGCTCTAGGGGTGTCACTCACCACTTGACTGACTTTGGTAGATGTCAAAAATCCCTGGAGTCAATACTCCGCCAGGTGATCTTGTGGGAGACTAAGGGCCTCTAAGGAATAAATCCCCTGCCTTATTGCACGCTCCTTAGAATCATCGTGAGAGACTGTCACAGTTTTCCCTCATAGAATCATGGTTCTTCATGAACTAGGTAATCGTTAACTTACAGTTCAAGCCATGACGAAAGTGCTAGGATGTTGTGGCAGGGCTGTTGTCCACACCTCTCCCTCAAGTCTTTGGTTTCCCTGCATGACCCCTCTACTCCACATGTGAGTCTGGTCGGCAAGATATCGTTAGCCTGCATCCATCAACGAATCATGTCAGCAACATTAATCAATCATCATAAAATATAATCATATGTACATGTGTCACATCAATAACATTCAAACCCAACAATCCTCTCCCTGACTTGATCCAAAGTCCAAGGGGTTTCATCAACGCCTCTGCATCCTCAATGTCCAAAGTCCTACACACTCAGGAGAACCCAGTCAATAGCACTTGTCTATGTGAATACAAAAAAATAACATATCATCAATCCATAATGTCTCATAATCATAATTGAACGACCGATAGTATAATAATCTGGATCACTTGCAAGCAAGTGTCCTCAAGGATAAGTTCACTCATTGCACGTAAGAGAGGGATGTTACACAAGTTGAAACTCTTGAGTCTTTGTTTGTTTCATTGTGTCTCTAGATAAATTGTGACAACCGATAGGGAAAACCAACTTCGCTACCCAGTCTCACTGTCCCAACATTCAAAATCCATTACCCATCGGGCTACCATTCAAAACCCAGGGCTGACAAGTTTCAATTCTAGAGTATGTGATGAGTGCGATGCACTGAGAAACACTAGATTGATGCAGGTAGCAAGAGAATTTTGAACACAATAGTCCATTGGAAAGCAACAAAGATGAAGGGATTAAGAGGAGTCATGACAACGGGTAAGGTCCTCTTTCCTTTGCAAATGCTCTATGATTGTGATCATCTACACAATACTCCTTGTCTTTGTGTCTTAGAATTTTTGAATTTTACTTCTCTATCACCTAAATTGCTCTTTCTATTAAAAAATTAACTTTATCAGAGTTGGGTTTTGAGTTTCCATTTACATCAACCTTCTTTTGATTATTTATTATTTCCTATCGGATTGATACCTATTGGGGGTTAAATTTTTCCTTTAAATCCTCACCTTTAACCTAGTCTTATTCGACTTGTGACTTCAGTCATCTGTTGATGTATCCTGCATTTGTTTTGCCAGTATATGTGTATTCAAATTTCCTCCCTCAAAAAATTATTTATTTATGTTTGTTGAATGTCATGCTTTCCAATTTCCTCCGTCAACAAATTATTTATTTATGTTTGTTGTTTTCCAATTCCCTACGTCAACAAATTGTTTATTTATGTTTGTTGAATGCCATGTCTTTAAGGGAAATTTCGCAATATATGTTCTTTACCTTACTCCAATAGAGATATTATGAGAAAACAGGTAGATGCGGGTGTAGCACTGTCTTAGTCTTGTGTTTGTATGTTTATTCCATCGTCTATGCCAAATAAAATCTCACTCTACCAATGTTAAATAACAAAGTGCATATTTGAATATCATGAATTTTATTAAAGTGTGAGTTGGTAATTACTCTGTATATTTTGCTGAATCAGATCGAATTTTGGTTTCACAGGTTTAAATTAGAAACGGTGTAGGTAGACTCCATTTATTAACTAAACATGAATGTTGTGTAAAGGAGAGGTTACATGTTGGTCAACTAGTTACTTCAACCATCACATAAAATCGTGGATGAATTTCCTTAATGGTGGTTAAGGATAGTCGACTCATATTTCTACTTTATATTATTTGGAGTAGGACTCTTAGTTTCCTTAATGGTAAATTTTCTAGTGAAAGATCTATGGCCGTTGTTTAGGTTGATACCTTCACCTTCCTATCTTGAGATTAGATTGATATTGAAACAGGTGAAATGAAAACTTTTTGGCTCCTATCATTCTTTGGTTAACTCATAAAATAACCCTCATTCTTTTTAAAATTTATGACAAACAAATTCTTAGCCTACATATTTTTTTTCTGAACAAGTGAATTAACTGCCAGGAAGCTAGTCCCTGCCTCGTTGAACAAATTAGGTAAGTAATGTTCTTTGTGGATGGTCGTCCATGTATATCTCATATAATAAAGCAATAGAGATCAAACACGTCATTCACTTAGATTGTTGTCAGAAAAATACATAGAGAACATGTTGCCTTAATTTCTTTGCTACTTTTTTTTTAATATTTATTTCAATTTAGTTATATATATTATAAGTTTTGAAAAATAACTTTTTACTAGAAATATAGGTTCTATATAATTCTACAATTATATTTGAGGAGATTCCATTATTAAGGTATTGAGCACCTACACTAACTGAAACATATACATCATATTTTTCTTGAAAAATAACATACCACTAATACAAAAACTCAAATTTCAATAGGTATTAATAAATTTTATAAACAAAAAATATATATTCAGAAAGGTAATTCAATTTCCTAAGTTTAATATTTTGACACCATATTCAAATTCATTGTAAATGTACCTTGAATAATCCCTCCACGTTAATAGACTGTTTTTTTTCCATGTTTTCATTTCCACTAACGTGTCATGAGAGATCATGATTATCTTGCACCCACCCATAGGATTCAATTTGAAAATGATTGGTTGGTTTCCCATAGTAGGGACCACTTCTAAAAGATTGAATAGTGATCAAACTCATTTCCGACTAAAACCCATTAGCAAATCCCGAGGGCCTCCTCCTAAAGATCCTCCAAGACCAAAAATCGATCTAAATATTTATCTATTCTAGTCTCTCCTGCCCTACAATTTGTCTAGGTTGGAGTGAACTTGGTTGGCCCAATATCTAACAATTTGGCTTGCTCAAAATTATTAATGAATAAATATGAAAGGTTACCCAATTGAATTTATAGACCCCATATATCATAGGCCCCAAGAGAGAAATTGAGGTATCCTCCAATAACCAACATTCCTCTATGAATAGAAGAATTGTTAAAGAAGTGTTCCCAAAATTCCAATATGTTAGAGTAGTGTTTGTAAAGGTTCAAGCAAGTGATGATTTTCACCAATTTGAGAGAGAAAAGGAAGGTATTGAAACCTTATGCAAAATCCTACAAATTAGTTAATGTAAAGAGGTATGTCTTCCATCCTATAAATAACTCCCATATCATCCCATGGAATCAACAAAAATGAAGGTCCAAATTTTTAAAACCTCAGAGAGTTCACGAGTAACATGTTAACCATTCATCATCAGGAAGGTTTATAATAAATGGGTTGTGTGTTTCAATCAACCACTTCAAGGAAAATTTCTTGCAGGGATTGGTCATCCCTCATAGCTTGCATTAACCCAAGGCATTTTGATTTCAAGGATATATTGACTTTCACAATTTAAAAAATAAATAAAACTAATATTATCACTTTTGAAAAAATACTCCACACTAGAAAAATTTCATATAGTTATTCAAAAAATATATAAATAAAAATTATATATTTGGAAAGGTAATTCAATTTCCTACGTTTATTTTTTTTACACCATATTCAAATTCATTGTAAAAGTACCTTGAATAATCCCTCCAAGTTAACATATTGTTGTTTTTGGATGTTTTCATTGCCACTAATGCATAATGAAAGACCATCATTAGCTTTCCCCACCCATTAGGATTTAATTTGAAAGGGTTTGGTGGGTTTCCCATAGTAGGGACAACTTCTAAAATATTGGATAGTGATAAGACTCATCACCGAGTGAAACTCATTAATGAATCAGGAGGGCCTCCTCCAAAAAAGTCCTCCAAGACCAAAAGTTGATCTAAATGTTTATCTATTATAGTCTCTCATTCCCTACAATTTATCTGGTTTGGAGTTAACTTGGCTGACTCAATATCCAACAATTTTTCTCGCTCAAAATTCATAATCAATAAATATGAAAGGTTACCCAATTGTGTTTCTGGCCCCCATATCTCATAGACACCAAGAGAGAAATTGAATTCTCCTTCAATAACCAACATTAATCTATGAATCCAAGAACTATTAAAGATGTGCTCCCAAAATTAAAATACGTTAGATTAGTATCTGTAAAGGTTCAATAAAGTGATGATTTTCACCAATTTGAGAGAGAAAAGGAAGGTCTCCAACCTAATGGGAAATCCCACAAGTTAGATAGTGTAAAGAGTTTTTTCTTCCATCTCATAGCTGACTCCCTAGATCATCCTATGGCATCAACAAAAACAAAATCCCAACCTTTTAAAATCTTGGAGAGTTCAAGCATAACATTTTCACCATCCATCATGAGTTCTTGCAGGTATATGATAGATGAGTTGTGTGTTTCAATCAACCATTTCAAGGCCAATTTGTTTGAGGGATTGGCCTTCCCTCATAGTCTGCATTAACACAAGGTGTTGTAATTCTAAGGATATAATGACTTTCATAATTTAAAAAATATATAAAATGAATATTATAAATTTTGAAGAAACACTCCCCACTAGAAAAATATGTTTTATACAATTCTACAATTTTTTTTATTAAATACCTAACACCTACAGTAAAAGAAACACATATATTATATTTTTCTTTAAAAATGTCATACCACTATTAGAAAAACTCAAATTCCACATAGTTATTCAGAAATTCTATAAATAAAAAATATGTACTCAAAAAGGAAATTCAATTTCCTACATTTAATATGTTTACACCATATTCAAATTCATTTTAAAAGTACCTTAAACAATCCCTCCAAGTTAATATATTGTTGTTTTTCCATGTTTTCATTGTCACTAATGCATCATGAGAGACCATCATTAGATTTCACCCACCCATAGGATTCAATTTGAAAGGGATTGGTGGGTTTCCCATGGTATGGACCACTTCTATAAGACTAGATAATGAACAAATTCATCAACGACTATAACCCATTAACGAATCATGAGGGCCTCCTCCAAAAGTTCCTCCAAGACTGAAAATCAATCTAAATGTTCATCTATTCTAGTCTCTCTTGCCCTACAGTTTGTCTAGGTTGGAGTGAACTTGGCCAACTCAATATATAGCAATTTGGCTTGCTCAAAATTCCTAATTTATAAATATGAAAGGTTACCCAATTGTGTTGGTAGCCCCCATATATCAGAGGAACCAAGAGAGAAATTTAGGTCTTCTCCAATAACGAACATTCCTCTGTGAAGCCAAGAATTGTTAAATAAGTGTTTTCTAAATTCCAATCTATTAGAGTAATGTTTGTAAAGGTTCAAGCAAATGATGATTTTCACCAATTTGAGAGAGAAAAGGAAGGTCTCCAAACTTGATGCGAAATCCCAGAAGTTAGATAGTGTAAAGAGGTCTGTCTTCCACCCCATAACTAACTCCCAAAATCATCTTATGGAATAAAAAAAAAAAAAAAGGCCCAATCTTTTAAAATCTTGGAGAGTTTGAGATTAATTTTTTCACCATCCATAATCAGTTCTTCCAGCTATAACAGATGGGTCGTGTGTTTCGATCAACTAGTTCAAGGACAATTTCTTGAAGGGATTGGCCATCCCTCTATAATTCAAGGTTAATAAAATAATTTTGCACCTCCTTTACGGGTGGATTCTCTAAGGGCCCCGATTAGTGACTCTTTCCGATCACTTCTAACATCTGAAATAACTTGTTTCTGGGCTATGGAAAGGTAGGTTTTTCTACCTCTCTAACTTGTCTTGGGATTTTTTCCCTCCAATTGACCAAGCCATCCTTAAGTGCCTCTAAAAAAATCCTATCATATATTACCATGTTAGATATTGTATTTAGAAATCTCAGATGAGGGGCCCATGGGGAGCCTTCAAGAAAAAGTGACATAGGCACCTTCTCCCGAGGAGGGAGATGTGGGTTTAGAGTCATGGAATCCATGGAATAATATATATATATATATATATATATATATATATATATAAGAAACTATCTTAGATCCATCTCAATTATGAATTTATCATGGATAGAGAGGGATTAAATCCTTAAAGGTGAAAACTTTTTTTAAGTTAAAAAAGGTTTGCACCTATAGAGATTTGATCCCTCTCAACTCATAATAAATCTAGAATTAAGATGAATCTACAATGATTTTTTATAAAAAAAACTCTCAATATATTATAATAGAAAACATGTAAGCAAAGTATATCATTTACTCATTAAATTTTATTTATAATTATGAAGAAATTAACCTTTGCATACATAGAATGATCTCTTCCATTCTCATAATCAATAAATGTAACTTTCCCAATTGCAAGTTTGAGTTGGTCCAAAAATCGTGTTATATGAAAGGATTTTGATGAACAATAGGATGGCAACGAGATTCAAAATCCCCTTCAACTGTGACACTGATCTATCTCTAAACCGATGATCAAATGTATATATATTGAATGTTATAGGTAATCTGAGGAGAAAACAGAGAGATTTCTATTATTTTTATATTGGGAAGGCATAAATTTGATTTAAATGTGGGCCTACCACTATCCAGTATTTTGGCACAATGTTAGAGGCCAACCAATATGGGGAGTTTTCGTAACTTCCTGTTCACACAGGTAGTGTTCACACAGGTAGTGTGTCACTAGATCTTACATTAAACTACATTATGGATATCAATAATTATCAATATAGATTGTATTTTTAGTTAAGCACGGTGTATATAGTTTTTGAAATGTGCAACATTTTTAAAACTATCTACATTATGAATATAGATAATTATTTATATAGATTGTATTTTTAAATAAGAATTATGTATATAGTTTTAGAAAAATTAAACATTTCAAAAATTATTTACATTATAAATATCAATAATTATCCATCTAGATTTATTTTTGGATATGTACATAGTTTTAAAACAGTCTAACATTTCGAAAAATATTTACACAGCACTTATCCAAAAATACAATCTAAATTATTTACATTATAAATATCAATAATTATCCATCTAGATTTATTTTTGGATATGTACATAGTTTTAAAACAGTCTAACATTTCGAAAAATATTTACACAGCACTTATCCAAAAATACAATCTAGATTATATCTAGCTGTGAAAACTTGCACTCTCAAATTATCCATCTAATTCATGAGTAATTATGAAGAAGTCAATAGTTTCTCAAGACTGTAACAGTGACCCGAGATTCCGCCCTTTAATATCCACTTCCGGAAACCACAACGCCCTGTGCCCCCACCATACCAGGAAACTGACCAAGCTAACTTCCCACGTCTATAAACATGTTACTAATTGCATGAACCAAGGCGATCAAATGGGGTCGGTTCAGCTGAATCAGTGTGGGAAATCTGTGCAGACACATAAATGTTGGTTGAACCTTGAATGGTTCATTTAATCTTGAATATTTTTTGCAAGAAGAGATGTCTCTGACTGAACTAATTTAGTTGTTTCTAAGAAACTTATTAAAAATAATACTAGAATGTCTGATTGTGTAAGTGTGTTGATTTGAACGGGGGATGAATATCAAACGGTGAGTGTGAAAGTGTGTTGTTAAATGTGAAGGAGATGTGTAATTCTTTTATTTGTTATGGAGTTTATATATATATATATATATATATCTAAATTTATAATGTATCAAAATATATCAAATCAATAAAATATTTATTTTATTTATTTTTAATAAAAAAAATTAATGTATTCAAATTATCATTAAAATTAATAATGACCATGAAAATTTAAATTTTATGATATCTAAATTAGATGCACCATCAATAATAATAATATTAAAGATCAACAAACTATGTTCATGTCCATATTTGATTTCTTATTTTAAAAATCAATCAAATTTTATAAGTTTAAATATCAATGTTCAATATTAATTACATATTAATAAATCCTATAATAACCTTGGACGAAAGTTTGACTAATTTGTGTACATGTTAAAAATATGACTTACATGTGAAACATTTAGGACAAAATTGTTAGGCAGCGAAAGCAAAACATAGCATAAAACAAAGCATAAAACATGCAAGATCAAACACGCATTAAAACAAGCACAACAAGCCCACAATTGACACAGTGATTTATGTGGAAACCCAATGAGGGAAAAAACCACGGGCAATGATTATCGATAATCTTATTATTCAAGGGAGAATTAAAATAGCCTTCATACGCATACAATCATCCTCTCTTTTCACACATTCTGCTATCTACAAAGCTTGCTCTCACACACTTCACACATTGCACTCTTCTATGGGTATGCTCGTATATATAACATCTATCACTCAGTTACACAAATTGATCGTGAATAGATCACATAGTTACACAAACAGTTCATAAACAGATTGCATCCATGTGCATTAACATAGTTGCATGCATGTGCATGTGACCTCATGAGGAAATTCATTGGCATGTTTCCAACAATCTCCACCTTGACAATAATTTGCATGATATATCATGCTCTTAAATAATTCATCACCTTTTCTGCAAGCCAAGAGAAGCCAAACACCATCGTAACTTCTCTAACAAAATTGGTTTCGTAAACATGTCTGCATAATTCACTTTTGTATGGACCTTTTCCAAAGACACTCCACCTTCATCAACAACCTGTCTTACAAAATGGTACTTAACAAAAATATGCTTCGTCTTACTATGATAAGATGGATTTCTATCCAAATACATAACACTTCGACTATTGTAAAATACTTTCACCTTGTCCTGCATCCTTCAAAACTCACCCAAAAAGCCCTATAACCAAATTTCTTTCTTGCATGCATGTGAAGCAGTCATATACTTTGTCTCCATAGTGGATAAAGAAAATATGTTTTGAAGCTTTGACTTCCAACTAACAGGTCCACCTGCAAGAGTAAAGACATATCTTGAAGTGGATCTCCTTTTTTCCAAGTCACCTGTAAAATGTGAATCTACATAACCACAAACTAAATCTCTGGACCCATCATAGGTGGTGGAATAACTGCTTGTGCCTCTAAGATATCGAAGCACCCATTTCACTACTTCCCAACGCTCTTTTCCCATATTTTCCATGTATCGATTAGAAACACCAACTACATGTGAAATATTTGTTCTAGTACAAACCATTGCATACATCAAATTCCCCACTGCATTAACATATGGTACAAAATACATATAATCCTTTTCTTTGTCATTACTAGGACATAAACTTGAAGAAGTATTGAAATGGGAAGCCAAAGGGGTCTATAAAAGTTTCACATTATTCATACCGAATCTCATAAGTATTTTCTCCACATACTTCTATTGTGATAACCACAACTTACCATTTTTCCTGTCTCTTTGTATCTACATGCCTAAGATTTTTTTTGTTGTTCCTAGAACCTTCATAGAAAATGCCCTAGCCAACTGAGCCTTTAATCTGTTGATATCGACCATGTGTTTGCTTGCCATAAGCATATCATCAACATATAACACCAAAATACTGAACATGCCATTTTCCAACTTTTTTAAGTAAACACAATGATCATATTCACTTCTTGTAAAATTTAGGCTCACCATGAAGGATTCAAACTTCTTGTACCATTGCCTGGGACACTGTTTCAGGCCATACAATGACTTCTTGAGTTTGCAAACAAACCTCTTATTGCAATCTTGAACAAACCCTTCTGGTTGTTCCATATATATATCTTCATCTAAATCTCCATGTAGAAACATTTTGTTAACATCTAGTTGCTCTAACTCAAGATCAAGTAAAGAAACTATTGCTAACATAACATGAATTGAAACAAGCTTCACAACTGGTGAAAATATCTCATGAAAATCAATACCTTCCTTTTGAAAATACCCATTTTTTACCAGTCTTGCTTTATACCTTTCAACTTTATCATCAACAACCATTTTCAGTTTGTAGACCCACTTGAAGCCAAAAAACTTCCTGTCCTTTGGAAGTTCTACTAGGTACCATGTTTTATTCCTTTCTAAGGCATCCATTTCTTCTTTCATATATTTATTCCATTGAGCACTTTCAGATACCTTAACTTCTTCCTGAAAAAAACTAGGTTCTTTGTTAATAGAAACTAAAGCTACAGATGAAACATAATCGTTATACCTTGTAGGAGGATTCTTAACCCATGAAGATCTCCTCAGAGCTGGTTGAGGCATATCCTCAGTTTCTTGGATATTTTATGTATCTACATCTTCATCTTCTTCTTTAGGAACTTCTTCATGCTCCTTCCTTTCTAAAGATGGTTGAGTTTCCAGTTGAATTTGTTGAACTTGCGGTACATGTTCTTGTCTCACTTCAACATCTACCAATTCTTCTTTTATGAGTGAGGTTTCATCAAATACTACATCTCTGCTAATGATGAGTTTGTGAGCAGTAGGATCCCACAATCTGTACCCCTTAACCCCATCACATAACCAACAAACACATATTTCTTTGATCTAGTATCTAACTTAGAATGTTGATATTTATAAATAAGAGCATAAGAATCACAATCAAATATTCTTAGATTTGAAAAATCACATGAATGACCTTTCCATACCTCTTATGGAATCTTACATTTTATTGCAATTGATGGTGACCGATTTATCATATATCATGCTATAAGAACTGCTTCTGCTGACAATTCTTGTTGCATCTTGGAATTACTGAGCATGCTCCTTGCTCTCTCTAGAAGAGTCCTATTCATGCATTCAACAACACCATTTTGTTCAGGAGTATAAATCGTGGTCTTATGTCTTTCGATCCCAGCTTCCTTGCAATAGTTCTCAAATTACACATATGTGAACTCACCTTCATTATCTATCCTTAAACACTTGATTGAACTATTAGTGCACTTTTCAACCAAAGCCCTGAATTGCTTAAAATTATTAAATACATCAGATTTTATTTTAAGTAAATAGACCCAAACCTTCCTAGAGTAATCATCTATAAATGTCACAAAATATGACGATCCTCCAAGAGAAACTATAGGGGATGGTCCCCAAACATCTGAATGAATGTAATCAAGGATACCTTTGCTTATATGTCTTCCTTCTTTAAACTTTTCTCTACACTGTTTTCAAAAAACACAATACTTGCATAAATTCAAATTCATAAAATTCAAACTTGGAAGTGACTTACGATCAACCAGTATCTTAAGCCCTTTCTCGCTCATATGACCCAACTGTTGATGCCATAAACGAACATAGTAGCTTGCCTCTTCAGATGTTACCACTATTTGATTTACATTTTTCCTTCCTTCAAGATGATAAATTTTCTTGATCCTCTTTGCCTTCATGACTACTAAGATTCATTTGGACACCTTCAGTACTCCACCTTGAGCTCTACACTCATAACCAACATAATCTAGAACTCCCAAAGATATCAATTTCTTTGATAGTTCGAGGACATGCCTTGCATCTGTTAATTTTCTTACAGAACCATCATGCATTTTAATCTGGATGCTACCAACTCCAACAACTTTACAAGAAAAAACATTTCCCATAAAAACAACACTATCATCAATAGATTGGTAAGTTGAGAACCAATTTCTATGAAGAGACATGTGGTTGGACGCACCAGAATCTAACAACCAATGTTGATTTTGATGTGAAACATCACAAGTGGACAATACCTCATCAACCATACCTGAACTGAAAAATAAACTTGTTTCAACTACATTAGCTTCCTTTGATTCTTTTGTGGAGTCCTCCTTGGATGCATTCTTTCTTTTCCAACAATCCTTCTTAATATGCCCAAATTTTCCATAGAACCAACATTTCTACTTGCTCTTCTTGCCTATTGACTTAGACCTTGATGTACTGCTATGAATTTTCTCTCTTTATATAGATAGACCTCTAACCACCATTGCTTCTATTGTTGAGGTTTATTTACCAGATATTTTCCTTATCTCCTCAGAAAACAAAGCTCCCACAATAGTGTCATAATCAATAACATATGTTGTGTTAAACCACATAGTTGTGACTAGATGTTCTGAAGACTTAGGAAACATACATAATAGCGTAAATGCCTTGTCCTCTTATTCGAACCTTAATTCCATATTAGTTAATTGAAAAATCAAAGTATTGAAAACATTCAAGTGATCAATAATTTTCGTACCTTCTTTCATCCACAAGATGCACAACTGCCTCTTCAAGAAGATTCTATTTGACAAGTTCTTTGTCACATACATACTCTCCAGTTTGGTTCACAAACATGTTGTTGTCATCTCTTTAGCGATGTTAAACAACACCTCATCTGCCAAGCACAAACGAATAGTACTGAGGGTTCTTTCATCCAGATCCTCCTAGTCCTCGTTTGTCATGCTTGTTGGTTTCTTTGACTTTACATCCAATGCCTTTTGAAATCCTTGTTGCACAAGAAGATCCCGCATATTAAGCTTCCATAGCACAAATCTATTCTTATCGTTGAATTTCTCCACCTCAAACTTAGAACTCTGCACTTTCTCCATTAGAAAAAAAGGTTCTTGCACTCACAAGACACCCACACACAATTCTCCTTGGCTCACCTATGACACCTACTCAACCCACTCTTTGATCCAGCGACCGGATTCTCTTCTCCTTCGCTCTTTTCTCCTTCAAATCTAAGCTCTGATACCACTTGTTAGGAAGCAGAAGTAAAACATGGCATAAAACAGGTAAGATCAAACATGCATTAAACCAAGCACAACATGACACAATGATTTATGTGGAAACCCAACGAGGAAAAGAACCACAGGCAATGATTATCAATATTCTTATTATTCAAGGGAGAATTAATCTAGCCTTCATAGGCATACAATCATCCTCTCCTCTCACACACTATGCTCTCTACATAGCTTTCTCGCACACTCTTCACACATTGCACTCTTACCTCAATGGGTATGCTCGTATATATAACATCTATCACTCAGTTACACATCTATCACTAAGTTATACAAACCGATAATGAATAGATCATAGGTGCACGCATGTGCATGTGACCGTTGACATGTTTCCAAAAAAAAATTAGTTAATTTTTGTAACCAAGCACAACATCCAAAGATACCATGGAGTTTGAATCGTTAATTTTATATTTTTCACTAACAACATGAATATATCATACAAATTTCATTAACATGTACTTAAAATATATGGAAATACTTTGATAATAGGAATTTAGACACAACATTCATTCGGTCGAAGTGTACATAATAGAGAAAATATAAGAACCAACCGATGATATAGTAAGCATCCCTTATTCATTTAACAACAAACAGGGACTGAGTGGGTGACCTTGTGGTATAAGTGTACATAGTGCAGTGAATATAACAAGAAAAAGGATATCTAGGTGAACTTTATTTATTTGACATAAAGCAGGGAGTCAATGAGCTTGCGATTGCGTTTATCTCATGGCACTTAGGTGCATTATCTATAGAAGTTATATGTCTTGAAGCATACAATGAAACTACTCAAATACACTTGAGCTCCAACCTGTGAAGAAAAACACTCATTCATATCTGTAATCGCTTTTCTCAAACAAACACCATAGTCAATCCCTGCAAGACCTCTCAAGGACATTTCCAATCCATAAATTGTGACATAAGAATTCACCACCCATGATCCAGTGGTGAATATTTTTTTGTTTAAGGGAGATTTTCCTTCCAGAGTCTTCATGAGAGTCCCGAGAGTGTGATTGAAACCTTGAAGCTTTGGGCTAAAACAAGGTGAAGCACTTAGGTGCATTGGATGACCTGGGGTGACCTAGAGCAGTTCCACAACAGGTAGTTGGTTGGGCACATTTGCATCATGACTTCTTCATGTTGTGCATCACCGAGAACAACATATGAGTTGAGTTGGGTTGTGGGAAGAGATTGTAGCCTTCATACGAGGTGACTCTTCATATAGTTATGACAGCCAAATAGCAATAGTATGACTTGACAATTGGGTGGTGAATGCATGGTCCTTGAAGTGAAAGTAGTCAAGGGGAAGAGATGGAAATACATTGGAGATGAGTTTGGCCAGTTGCATGTGAATCTTGGAACTTAGAATAGTTTCAAAAGTGGATGGGTGGACTTAGCCTTGTATAATCGCAAATAGTGGTTGAGGTGAGTCCATACATAGAGTTGGTTTCTTGGGAAAGTGAAGGTCTAGAAAAATAGGACCAGAACATAGTTGCAGTGAATGACTCCATTGAGGAAGGTATGATTGGTTTGATTTCTTTTATTTTTCAAGTGTTGTAGTGAGTTATTTGAAGGGAAGACAAATGTCTTGTTGGTTCAAGTGAATTCCATTTCCACAGTGACAACCAACAGACTTAAGCATGACTCAAGTGGTGCATATTTGCAAAATTTTTGCAACGGTTTAGAATGTCTTGGTTGGGTGAACATGCAAAATATATTGGGATTATCTACCTAGATGAGTCTTGTGATGGACCTAGGGATATCTAGATGAAACTATGGAAGTGGCTTGGGGAAGATATTTAACTTTTTATGGGGTGCATTGGACAGATCCATGTGGTTAAGTGGGAAGTAAATTTTGTACGTGTCATGTTTGAGAGGATGGATGAGGAACCATAGTGTTTGGTTCTTTATCCAGTTTCATTGGGTCATGTGATGGATTGACAATCATGACGACAGTGAAAATTTTTGGATATTGTAGTGGGTGCAAGACATGTTCATTCCAAGAGATGGATGGAGGCAACAAAGGAGTCAACCAAGAATTCTTGGAAGTCAATCTGAATGGGAAGAAAGCAGACCAAGTGACTAGGGTGGTGTTCACTCACCTTTGGTATGCGACATTGCATGAGGTAGGGTGCACCTCAGTGACTTGTGGATGATTTTGTGGTAGCTCAAAGATCTGGTGGGGGTCATTGGTTTGGGTTGGTAGAGTATTAGTGCGAACGTTCTTAAGGAATGGAAGTTTTTTGAGGTGAATCTTTCTACCTGGATCACTTTGGATAGTTTGTTGGATGTTTTGAGGAATGATGGTGTGTTGGCCATAATCATCACATATGTTTAGTTGCATTGAGGTTACTTGGTGAAAGGAGGTGAGCTGCAGATTTGCCTTCATTTGGAGGATTGTGCAGACAAAAAAATTGGAGCATGAAGAGATCACTTAGACTTTTGCATTTCTCTTTCCTTGGTTAGCAATGGTTGAGGGTGAATCCTGACCATTCCAAGGCATGGAGAGTTATATGCAACAACATGGTAGGGTGATGAAGTAGTGGAACAAAGGTAGTTGAAGCGTGTAGTTCTTCATGCAAATTGACTAACTATGGCATGAGTAGGATAGCGGGGTCAGGTTGCTAAAGAAGACTTTTTTTCACGGTGACTTCATAGTGTAGCAAGGTGAGGGGAGACCTTTCCTTGGTCTGAGATTGTTGCACGGATGGACCAAATTATGAAAGGAAGTAACCAATTTGTGCATGGAGGTGTTAACTCTCAAGAGGTGAGACAATTGAACTGGGCATTGAACTATTTCATGGCTTAGGAAAGAGAAACAACATGACAAGGGGGTTAAGAGGACAAATGTGACAGTAGATTCAGAGTGCAACACTTAGACAGTGTGGAGGATATCCTTGACAAAGATCAAATGATGGTAGTACTGGTGAGGCAAGGATGAACACTTTCCTTAGTCTTTGGAGTTGAACAGAGTGATGGATATGTGATAGAAAATACTAAAATAAAGCATGGGGAGGCACATCTCAATACTTGGATGTGACAGTTGGATTGATCACTTAACTAGTGCAGGACTTGAAACATGAAATGTGTAGAGAAATGGAAGAATTTGTTGAAGTATGGGAACACCAGCAAGGTCAGAGGAGTTCAACACTTAAGCTAAATTTTGAAATGAAGAGGGCATCAGTCAGTTGTAACATGCAATGATAACAACAACAACAGGGAATAACAACAAGGAAACAACATCGCAACGATATAGTGCAACAAAGTTGGGTGAATTTCATATTTGGAGTTGGGTGAAGCGACCTCATGGAATCATGTAGCAAATCCTCTAGAGTTGGGTGTAGTATAGTTTGGTTTGTGGAAACTTGTGGTTTCCACTTTCCAAGGAAACTTGGGGTTTCCACTTTGTCAGAATTTGGGGTTTCTAGTTGGCATGAAACTTGGGGTTTCCATCAAACTTATTTGCAGTGGATGCACGAGTTCGCCCAGAGACTTGGAGACCATAGATTTTGTGGATGTTTTCATGGATGACAACGAATTGAGGTGGGCAAGGGTGTATGGCCTTGGGAGCTTAGATCGAGTGCACACACTTCCACCATAGTCTAAATCGAGTAGGAAAGACGCTCGATGCAAATGAGGAAACAAAAGTATTGATATAATGGGGAGTTGGGGTTCCTTGGGTGTGTGATGTGCCAAGAGATGACTCCACCCAAGGTGCCTTGTGGAAAAAGTAAAACGACGGAAAGTTTTAAGAATAATTGAGGGAAAGACTTGGGCGCTCCATTGATGAAGGTAAAATCAACTAAGGCATGGGGGTTTCACTTGGAAAATTCATCTTGACTCACCTAAGGGGAGTGTTCACCTAAGATGACAAGTCAGTTAGATGGATCAATGGGTCGACCAGAGGATGAGTCATTTAGATGGATGAGGGTGCATGCCCAAGGATGGGTCGTGTCGGTCTATGGGGAATGTCAGTTGATTGGTTCATAAGATGGATGGGGGCATTGGGTCCATGGAGGGGGATGAAATTCAGTTGAGTGTGATGATTCATGAAGCCAAAGAGACGCAAAATTTTGCACAAGTGACCCTTGGAGTCCATATAAGAGAAAGGGACTAGAACCAAAGAAGGAAAAAGTTTGGAAATAACTTGGAAAGAAGGAGAACTCTATGATTATAAGGCAAAAAAATGGGAGGATCTCCCTCAATGATCCAAGTCACTCCACTCTAGGAGGATTTGTATTTCCTTTAGGAGAAGGGTTCAACAGACAGAGCTGGGAAAATTTCTCTTGGGCATCTTTTGACCAAGTCTTGAAACATATGTCTATGGAGGCATCTGTGAGGTATAACCGAAATATATGAAGTCTATTGAAATGGAGAGGCAGAGTCTATGGAAACAAAGAGACAACAAGTCTATGGTTGAAGGCTCATCTGAGGTGCACCGAAGGTGTTTGCAGAGAAAAATGCGACAGAGAGCCTTGGTGATGATCTGTGTATGAGTGTCTTGGTTATTTGAGGCAAGTCGTTTGACTCTGCCAAAGTTGTAAACTAAGTTGGTAGTGCTCATTTTGTAATTGTTCTTTTATAACAAAGACTTAGTCGAGTGTTAGGCACGGTTCCTGCTTCCCACAATATATCTATGTTTGTCTTTTGTTTGTTCCATTCTTGATCTCTTGGCTTGTCATGTTCTTGGATGTATGCTTAAAATGACTAAGGGTTAAAGCAATTAACAAATGTCTAAGTATATAGGAGTTTCACTAGAGTAGGAGTGTGATTTTCTAGTACCCTAGAACAGAGTATAGGTATGCTCTAGGTGAAGAGGCATAGTTTGGACGAAGTAATCTTGATGTTGCCAAACAACCAAACGTGAAACGTTGCGGTGTTGCATGGCCTCAAGAGGTGCACGATGACAAAGCTTTTTGTGAGAACGTGACAATTACCATAATGCCATATGAAAGTAGTGCTTTTGTTCATGATTCCCATAATGCCATATGACATATGACAATAGTGTTTTTTTCAAACATTTTGGATGATGGAGGTTTTATCTAAACTTTTTTCTCATTGCTTTTGGTTTATTCTTCCTACTTTGTCTTATTACGTTGTCTATCTACCATATCAAATTTAGAGTCGGATTTTATTCAATATTTTGATATCAATTTATATCTTTTTGATAACATATCGTTGACCCTAAATATTATTTTAGGGTTACCTAAAGGTTGAGTGTTTAATTTATTTTTAGATTTATGATAAAAACAATAATGACCATGATAGTTTAAATTTAATGATATCTAAATTAGATGTATCATCAATAATAATCATGTTAATGATAAGAAACTATGTTCATGTTAATATTTGATTCCATATTTTAAAAACCAATCATAAATTTTATACGTTTAAATATCAAATTTCAACATTAATTAGATATTAATAATTTTAATGGCATATTAATAAATCCTGAAAGTTTGACCCATTTTTGTTTAAATATCAAATTTCAACATTAATTAGATATTAATAATTTTAATGACATATTAATAAGTCTTGAAAGTTTGATGAATTTTTGTATATTTTAGAAATATGATTAAAATTAGTTGATTAGGTAGTCTAAATATTTGATTTTTTTTTAGTTTTTAGAGATATATTTTTAATTTTTATCAAAATTTATTAAAAAATTATTGGAATTAAATTTGAGTAATTAAATTTATATAATTAGACTATTTTAATAGTTTTTCATGGTGCTGAATTCATTTATACATTCAAAAATACTATTTAAACAATAAAAAATGTAGATTTCACAAAAATTTGATTAGTCCTATTAAACTAAAAAAAATTCAAAAAATCTAATGATTAAACAACACTATTAAAAATTGTATATAACCAAAATTAGGTCACTAATTTTTATACACAAAAAAAATATATAACTACGAATATAATTAATTTTA
>JZKD02S0222552.1:1392820-1411914 GCA_000966675.3 Picea glauca
TTTTTTATTTATTAATCAACATATTTCATTTTAATTTTATAAATATTATGTTTTTTCATTATTAAATATATTGATGATGATAATTAATCTAGACCAATTGGTTTATTGGACCTTAAGAAGATAAGAGATTACTTGGTTTTATTTAAAATTGTATTTCTATGTTCAAAAAACATTGAGATAAGGGTTCCAAGATCACCATAGTTTTGATGACATGGGAGGTTAGGAAGGTGACAATTTTTTTTAAATTCGGATCTAATATGGGTATATGCAAGGTAATCTATTTTTCATCTTCTTAATGTTACAAAGATAACATATTCTTTCATCCCATGGTGTTTTTGGAGTTGCTCATCCCACTATGTTTTGGGAGTTGTCCAACACCCAATTTTACTATGTAGCTAGTGAGAGCTTGTTCTTATTTTAACAATGTTGATTTTCTTTTTTGTACTTCTCAAAACTGAGAGGTAATTTTCATCTTCTAAATTAGGGTTGACCACCTCCGTTTACTCTCTTAATTTCTTTTTATCCACTAATTCTTTATCAAGCTACATGTATTCTCCTTAAATTTAAAAGTCATAATATTTGTAATATTAAATTGATATTGTGGGTGGTGGCTTCTTTTTGCATTCCCCAATGATTTAGCCAATCCTTGACATCTTTATGCCATCCCTACTTGATTCGTTGGTGTTTGAAGCAATTATGGGGAACCTCTTATCATCCATGTTGTTTATCTTATTCTTTTTAGTTAGGTATCTAGTCATAGAAATGCTCTCAATGGGAGAAATGTTTGCTTCTATGAGGAGAATAAGATAGGGTGTATTTCCCTTAACTTTCATATTATTTAAGTTTTAAAATTTCTTTTGATCTCTTCTATATTTTTAGAGGATTCTATAGATATATTGCAACCCCAAACTTCACATCCATATAAGATAACAAGAGTGACGAGAGTGTGAAATATATATATTTTTTTATCCCAAAGCTAAAGGTCTGTTGATTTACAATTGTTTTTTATCCCATAATAAGCTTTCCACCCTCCACTTATCGTTTTGTCAATGCTATAGTTCCAGTTGAGCTTGCGATGGATATCAATTCCAATATATTTTTTTGAAGGAACTTCCTTCAAGCTATTGTTGTCATAAACAAAAGTATCGTAGGTGTCCTTTTGGGTTTAATTATCATAACCTTTTATTTTCCAGTGTTCACAGTCATGCTCATGCTAGACAAAATTCCTTGAGGATTATTAGTTGCTTACCAAGGTCATACGGACTCTTCTCCATAAGAACAATATCATCAACATAAAGAAGGAGGATAATAACTATACTAGAAAGAGTTGGGCCAACACAACAGAACTTGCATCCTCCAAACAATCTTCTAACTTATCAATATAAATGTAAAAAATGGTAGGGGATAGGGGGAAACCATGCTTGACTCCTATATTATACTTTAATTTTTTAAACGTTGACCAAGATGAAAATGTTGACCAAGTTGACCAAGCTGAAAATGTTGCAGATTTTAAACACATGTTCTTCTACATGTTGTATCTATCTTAATTTTTACTTAAAACTAAAATCTAAATATAACCTTTTGAAAATAACAGTTTAAGGATTATGAATATATTTTTTTCCAAAATTTTCACTGTATATTTTTAGAGATACCGATATTTCATTTCACCGAATCATAATGTCTGCTGAACATATTATGTAGTGATTTTTTTTAAAAATTAAACAAAATTAGATAAAAATAAAGAAAATGAAAACAAATTATAGGAATTGAAAGTAGATTCAATTTTGCAAATGCTGGTGTCATTTTCGAAACCAAATTCTCAGTATTTGCAGGAGTCTGCAACCTCCAAAGTTCAGTTAAGCTTGGGGCAATTATCTGGTTTTAGTTTTCAGTCCCAATTTCCATTTTTCGGCCGAAAGACTAAAATCTTATGGAAGCCGTCAAAACTGAACGGTTTCCAATTTTTTCAGCCGAAAAACCATTCTTTCGGCTGAAAGACTGTCAAACGAATTCCGTCTGTCGGAAAAAATGAAATGACACGTCGTATCATTTTCTTTCTTGCCAAATTGTATAAATAGGCTTTCAATCAAACACATTTAACACAATTCATCGGATGAACAACCAAATATAAGCTCGAGGATAGGGATTTCAAAGCATTTCTATTACTAATTGCAACTGTATTCTTTTCTTTATTTATTTCTTCCCTTTGTTCCATCGGCTTAATTGGAGGATCGATATCAATACATGGTGGTTTTCTAGAGCACTTAAATAAATTTTTGAATCATCTTTTTGGTTTTTGTTGAATAAGGTAAATCATGTTTGTTCAAGTTTTTATTGGAATAACAATTTATGTGTTGAAAGATAAATGTTGAGCATTTTTTCAAGGTGAAGTCTTTGTTGAACATATATTTTACAGATAACTATAAAAGTCATGGGAAACAAAAGTTTGCGCAAGAGAAAATATGATCRCACTCGAGATGATACTCGCCAAATCGAACAAAGGAAAGAGCTTTATCGGAGAAARAAACAAGAACGTGCAAATATTGAAGAAAGAAATGATGATAATGTCAATAGAGATTTTCGACAAGAAGAAGTTCAACCAGGTATGCATGCACATATGATGATCGAGCACATGACACACATTGGGACTGTATTCAGAAAGTACAAGATTCAAAGTATAGAATTCAAATTAAAAATATTGTAAATAATATAATTGATTGTAATTACAATTTGATGCTTTTCAAAAAAACAATAATAGATTTGTCTCATAATGTCGAAGAAGACGTTGAAACCAAAATTGAATCGGAAGACGAATCACTTATAAGCATGTGTACATAAATTTAGATTAATACAAGATGAACACTCAAGTATATATAACTTAGTGAATTTGTGTTCCATTTATGTTGTTTAATATAAACTTTAAATTGAAATATGTAGGAGAATCTATCAACATTGATGATGAAATATTAGAAAATGTTGATACTAACAAATTAGGGAAGAAAAAAGATAAGCATGATATAAGATATCAAACTAAGAATATGTATAATACTTATTTCAAAGATGAATCAGTAACAGTATAGGCTCAACTTTCACTTTCTCTATTGAAGTCTAGAAAGTTAAAAGAAGCTACATCATTATTGGGTATTCAAAAGTCGGAAAATGATACAAAGGTCCAACATAATGTCTTTAACAATATAACTAGTGTATTAAAATCTTTTGGAAAATCTTGAAAAGAAGATGTCTGTGTTGCACGTAAAACGTTGTAAACAACAATTGTTTCAGGGAGCAATATAAAAGATCGTTTGACACTACACATGGCAAAAACTTTGGGAACGTCAAGAAAAACATTGCACAAAAATAGAAAATTTCGTTTCCAAATAGATGTAAATGATGAATTGGCTTGTTGGACAGTGATTTCTAAACAACCCTACAAAGATACACTTGCAGAAAATGTGAAAGAATTCGCCCGTAATTGTTGGTTGGAAGAATCTCGTGTTTCACCACATACAAGGGATGTGTTGTGTCAAATAATAGCACAAAATAAATACGAAGAACATCCAAAACATATATTTCCAATGACACAAATAGAGTTGTTTAGTAAGTTCAAAGAAGAGCACAAAGAAGTTAAAATTTCCATCAATACATTTGTGCAACAAAAACCATGGTTTGTTAGACCCATCATTGTCCGTGACACGTGTTGTTGTCGTTATCATGTGGAGTTTGAGTTGTATTACAACACTTTTTTAGATTTTGGTAAAACTTTATGGTCAGGTTCACCTCCTCCTTCCACAGTTCGTGTTTTTATATCTGAAATTCTATGTGAAAGAGAAGATGATGATTTATTTTACAAAAAAAAATGTGTTGGTGGAAAGAAATGTGATTGTTGTGGAAATCTAAGTTTGTTTCATTCAAAGTATCATATTGATATGAATGATCAATCATTTTCTAATATAAGAGTCAATTGTAAGAGATGTGAATATTTGAGCAGCACGACTCCACATTCTTCAAATGTTATTTCCAAAAGGCTTGATTTGAAGGTAGATCAAATCTATTTGATAGAGTTTTTGAAGAAGTTTGAGGAAGAAATCTATAAATACACCAAGCATTCACATAGAGCTCGATGCAAAGATCTACAATTCAAGCAATCCCGTGAAGTGTTTTCACCAGGGACAATTTTGTTTGTAGTTGATTTTGCAGAGAATTACACATTCGTTGCACAAAAAGAAATACAGAGTGAATATTATCATTCTGATCAAGTCACCATTATTTTCCACGTTCTATATAGACATGCTCAACTGAGCCTTCCAAACATAAAAAGCACCAATGAAAATCGACAAGTTATTAAAGAATATCACTTTTATATAAGTGATGATTGAACACACGACACACATTATGTACAAAATTGTTTTGATAAATTTTATGATTCATTGAAAGAACACGAAATCATATTCGATTGACATTGGATATGGTCCGATGGGTGTGTGGGTCAGTTCAAATCTGCACGGTCATTCTATTGGTTATGCCATATTCATAAAAAATTAAATATTACACATTGTTGGAATTTTTTTGAGACTAGTCATGGAAAAGGAGAGCACGATGGTGCAGGGGCATGTATAAAAAGAGCACTTCAAAGATATCAACTGAACCCTCATGCCAATCGATTTGAATCTGCTGAACAAGTTTTTGAATGATGCAACATGGCTCTAAGCCATGAATATAATCCGTTAAGGGATGTGCGCAGGTGTGTCTATATAAAAATGTTACATGTATGTACACAGGATATATAAATTTGAACCTGTTTAAATTTATATTCAATCATCAATCATTTTCTTGAGAGATTTCAAGTTAACAAGTTCTTGTCTTCTGCAGGTATTTTTAGCATGTTGGAATCGAATATGTAAATAGATCAATCTCATATGACGTCAGTACAATACCTGGGACAAGAAAAATACATTGAGTTAAAAAAAAAAAAGTTTTCAAAATGGGTTTTCATTTGATAGACGAAATGAATCTTGTTTTTGTTCAGTTTGCATAGACGACTCAGAATCCATAGATATTTGTGAGAATGAAAATGCAAGATATGTTAAAGCTTGGAGACATATTGAACTTAATGTAAAAGGGAAAATTCCACTTGCAAGCTTAGAGGATATGGAATCAAATGAAACTGTAGTGTCAGTTGATGGTGCTAGAGTTTCTAATCTTGTTAGAGAAGGTAAAATTTTTATGTTTAAGTTTTTTCAAATAACTTGTAGATACATACTTGTGTGATAATCTAACACGAATTAATTTTTGTCTAATATATCCAATTATTTGCAAAAGATGTTTTTTCCATGGTTGCACCTGTAGACAACACTGAAAACGTGAAATATTATTTGATGTGATGCATGGAACAAAAGATGAGGCTATTAGAAGATTTTGATGATAACATTTTTATATATGAAAGAGGATCTATTGTATTGAGAGGATATTTTTTTCAAGAAACCCATCAAACCGATACTCATGTTCACTTTCAAGATTACGAGTCAGATGTCACAAGTTGTCAATATAGTCATTTGGTATGCGCAACACGCATAGAGTTAATAGAAGTTCAATAAAAAAGAAATGTTAGAAAATGGAAAATGTCCAAAGTCGATCATGAACGAATAATTGACGATGGAATACCATTACGTTATTTTTAAACAAACTTGGAACATGTGTACATTCCATAATTTTTAATTTTTCATTGAAAGTACATTCCAGATTTTGATAACTTGTTTTGACTCTCTTCAAACATATTTCCAATTATGATATTTATAAAAAGGATACTATGTATAAAAAACTCACTTGGGAAATGCACCCCAATTAGTACTTAAAAGTATATTGTTAATACTTACAACCTAATTAGTATAGGATTTAGGGAACTACTATAGAAGGAAATCAAGTTAAATACCATTGAACTACTATAGAAGTTTTTTCCTCATCCTTCTATGGGTGAATGTTGTATGCACTGTAGATGGAACACCATTCTTTAGATATTTTCATTGGGAGTTAATGAGTCTATTGCTGAAAATTATTGAGGTAGTAACCCTCTTTTGGAATTTCGAGTGTGGATCTCATATGAACCAATGATTTCCAACCTCTAATTGAATTGTACCAATGACCCGCAAAAATGTATTGATACATAAAATTATAGTCCGTGGAAGATTAGAAACACCAATAGTGGTTGATTTAATGTTGATCGGATATTTTAGGATCTCTTACATCACATGCTCCAGCCATACATCCATTCATGTTTACCTAGGAACCTTTGAAGTGTTCATTTTCCATTCAAAAACAAAATCCCTCAATCTTTAAATAATATAACCACCTTGTGCTAGTTTAGTTTATATTTTCGAGGAGTATGATCTAATATATGGGTGAATATCGCATCTAATGCACGTTGTATCACACCATGAAAATCTTTTGGTGTATCGCACCATAAAAATCTTATGGTGTGATCATGACTTTGGTGTCTCGTGGAAGATTTATCTGTGTGACATCCTGCTCATATTTCAAGGGATGAAGAAAGTGACCACAGCTTGTGTCATGACATTTGAAAAAGTTGCAAATCGCCCTTTATCCTATGCCCAAACCAAGTGGAGGTAGTTGCACATAATATGATGCAGTGATACGAGTTAAAATGCAGTGACACAAGTTGAGTTAAACAATGCACTGACACCAGTTAAAATACAATGACACCAGTTAAACAAGTGTCATTCTAGTGGCTATGTCCCTGCAGAAAAGTTTCATATTGATTTGAATAGAAATTACACTTTCAGAAATTTTATTGATCTAGTTGAATTGATGTTGCATAGTGATTTGAAAAAAAATTACACTTTGCTTTTTTTTTTACCATGAATTGGTAAAAGGAAAAAATTTTGGAACTTTGAAATATCTTCTGGATGGCTGCACGTTATTATTGTAATCTTGTGAGCTTTCTTTTCTATTTGTTGGGACAATGAATGAATACCGAGGATTTATTGTTTCAATTTTTAGTTTTTTGGGTAATGACTGGATACAGGAACTTGCAAACAAAGAATTAAAGGGTACTATGAACATAATTTCAATACAGTGGGAGTACAAACTTCTATCATGAATGTAGCTTACGACAAAACCCTATTTCTCATGTTTCTAGCCTCACTGTTGAATCACTTTGCATCTACTAGTGGTGCTCATGATTATTATGTAAGGGAGCTCATGGTTATATGTTTATTATGCACATTTTCTTCAACAATCATATTAATCTCATATTAATCATATTGTAAATGTGTTACTACATATTTACAATCATATTTATGTTTATGTTTTCTTAATAAATAAGAAATAATGTCTAACAATATAGAAGTATAAAAAATAATGTAGAATAAGAATGTAAAAAA
Source organism: Picea glauca (assembly GCA_000966675.3). Lineage (NCBI taxonomy): Eukaryota > Viridiplantae > Streptophyta > Pinopsida > Pinales > Pinaceae > Picea > Picea glauca. Next base: position 1,400,218 of record JZKD02S0222552.1, read on the forward strand.
AGTATAAAAAATAATATAAAATAAGAATGTAACAATGAAATAACAATTTTTAATTTAATTATATATATCTCATTAAAACTGATTTTAAATTTCATTTGAATTAAATTATATATACTTATTTAAAATGGATTTATATATTTCATTTGAATTTGGATTTATATTTGTAATAAAAAATGAATTTATGTATTTCAATTGAATTTGGATTTATATTTGTAATTAAAAGGCTTCATGAATAAGCATTTCACACACCCATAATCTTTCACATGAAGTACTAGGATGATTACATTATGTATAGAATTCTTGTCTCTTTTTTATTTAAATATTTGATTTCTAATTGTAAACTTGTAAACATGTAATGCATGATTTGATTTGGTCCCATTCACTTCATCCAATTGTTCCATACAAGAATTGAATATTTTTTAGCATTGCTCTTTCACTTTAAATTTTAGCTTTTAAGAGATTTTGGGATGCTCAAAGTATTTAATGGGAATAAAAAAGAGTAATGCAATTTTTCTTGAGGCCTCCATAAGTCTTTTAGATTTTGTGACTAAATTCACTACTAAGGGTGATAATTGTTTTTACATCATCACTAAATAAGCTTGCTTGTACTCTTTAACTAGTATGTAGTGGTTATTGTGTCACTAATATATTGGATCATTGTTAGAGAAACTCTGGATTAACAAAAATGACAACACACATCCAAAGGTAACACATCAAACTCTACTTTGTCAATATAATATGTTGAGAATTCAAAATTCACATTGCACTTATATTGGATCCATAAATCCTTATTCTCGTTAAGTCAACCAAAGAAGTAGGGTTCATTATATGCAATTGTATGAAGATTACCCTTATTGATTATTGCTTATAAGATTAAGATTATTGATTATAAGATTAAGTAGTGATGGTTGTATATAAAATATTGTGGTGATTTTCTCTTACTTGTCTAAATTTTGATGAAGAATTTGTTTTAGTCTATACAATTGGGATGGAAAATTGAGAATAGAGAAATACCTTAATTTTTTGAGTCATTTATTGATAACTACTTTTCTTCTTACTTCACATATGCACCTTAACATGTTTTTAGGGATGGAATCTTTAACAATCTTATTTAAATTGTTCTATAATATTCTATGGTAAACATAAAAAGGAAAATATTCTTCAGAGTGTTTATGTATCCTTCCTTTCAATATTTAGAGTTAGTGTTTTACTCTATAGTCCCATCACTAAATGGCATATTTTCATATCATCCTTTGTAACAGTATTGTTTGTCTAGAGTGAAGCTAGTATTAAGAATGTTATTGATTTCCTTCAATAGTAGTTCCCTTGAACTACTATTGAAGGAAGTTAACTTTGTCAATTTTTTACCTTCAATTATGAAAAATTGAATATGAGACAAAAATTGCTATTTTGAATTCAAAAATTATGAAATATATATATTATAATCAAATTTATACAAAACATTAGTTCATAACAAGTTAACTTTGCCACTGTTTTACCATCAATTATGAGAAATCAAATATATATGAGACAAATTACTATTTTGAATTCCAAAATTATGAAATATATATGTATATATTATATAGTTATATATATTACAAGTTTTGAAAAATAACTTTTTACTAAAAATACAGGTTCTATATAATTCTACAATTATATTTGAGGAGATTTCATTATTAAGGTATTGAGCACCTACACTAACTGAAACATATACATCATATTTTTCTTGAAAAATAGCATACCACCATTACAAAAACTCAAATTTCAATAGGTGTTAATAAATTTTATAAATAAAAATTATATATTTGGAAAGGTAATTCAATTTCCTAAGTTTAATATTTTTACACCATATTCAAGTTCATTGTAAATGTACCTTGAATAATCCCTCCATGGTTAACAGGCTATTTTTTTTCTATGTTTTCATTTCCACTAACGTGTTATGAGAGATCATGATTATCTTCCACCCACCCATAGGATTCAATTTTAAAATAATTGGTTGGTTTCCCATAGTAGGGATCACTTCTAAAACACTGAATAGTGATCAAACTCATCACCGACTGAAACCCATTAGCATATCCCAAGGGCCTCCTCCAAAAAATCCTGCAAGACCAAAAATCAATCTAAATGTTTATCTATTCTAGTCTCTCCTTCCCTACAATTTGTATAGGTTGGAGTGAACTTGTTTGGCTCAATATCCAACAATTTGGCTTGCTCAAAATTATTAATGAATAAATATGAAGGGTTACTAAATTGAGTTTCTAGCCCCAATATATCAGAGGCACAAAGAGAGAAATTGAGGTATCTTCCAATAACCAGCATTCCTCTATGAATAGAAGAACTATTAAAGAAGTGTTCCCAAAATTCCAATATGTTAGAGTAGTGTTTGTAAAGGTTCAAGCAAGTGATGATTTGCACCAGTTTGAGAGAGAAAAGGAAGGTATTGAAACCTTATGATAAATCCCACAAATTAGTTAATGTAAAGAGGTATGTCTTCCATCCCATAAATAACTCCCATATCATCCTATGGAATCAACAAAAATGAGGGCCCAAATTTTTAAAACCTCAGAGAGTTCATGAGTAACATGTTAACCATTCATCATCAGGAAGGTTTATAATAAATGGGTTGTGTGTTTCAATCAACCACTTCGAGGCAAATTTCTTAGAGGGATTGGTCATCCCTCATAGCTTGCATTAACCTAAGGCATTTTGATTTCAAGGATATATTGAATTTCACAATTTAAAAAGTAAATAAAACTAATATTATCACTTTTGAAAAACTGCTCCACACTAGAAAAATTTCATATAGTTATTCAAAAAATCTATAAATAAAAATTATATATTCGGAAAGGTAATTCAATTTCCTAGGTTTATTTTTTTTAACACCATATCCAATTTCATTGTAAAATTACCTTGAATAATCCCTCCAAGTTAACATATTGTTGTTTTTGGATGTTTTCATTGCCACTAATGCATAATGAGAGACCATCATTAGCTTGCACCACACATTAGGATTTAATTTGAAAGGGATTGGTGGGTTTCCCATAGTAGGGACCGCTTCTAAAATATTGGATAGTGATCAGAGTCATCACCGAGTGAAACCCATTAATGAATCAGGAGAACCTCCTCCAAAAAAATCTTCCAAGACCAAAAATTGATCTAAATGTTTATCTATTATAGTCTCTTGTGCCCTACAATTTATCTAGTTTGGAGTTAAATTGGCCGACTCAATATCCAACAATTTGGCTTGTTCAAAATTCATAATCAATAAATATGAAAGGTTACCCAATTGTGTTTCTAGCCCCCATATCTCATAGACACCAAGAGAGAAATTGAATTCGCCTTCAATAACCAACATTAATCTATGAATCCAAGAACTATTAAAGAATTACTCTCAAAATTCCAATATGTTATATTAGTATCTGTAAACATTCAAGAAAGTGACGATTTTCACCAATTTGAGAGAGAAAAGGAAGGTCTCCAACCTAATGGGAAATCCCACAAGTTAGATAGTGTAAAGAGTATTTTCCCCCATCTCATAGCTGACTCCCTAGATCATCCTATGGAATAAAAAAAACATGAAAGCCCAACCTTTTAAAATCTTGGAGAGTTCAAGCATAACATTTTCACCATCCATCATGAGTTCTTGCAGGTATATGACATATGAGTTGTGTGTTTTAATAAACCACTTCAAGGCCAATCTATTTGAGTTATTGTACTTCCCTCATAGCCTGCATTAACACAAGGTGTTGTAATTCTAAGGATATAATGACTTTCATAATTTAAAAAATATATAAAATTAATATTATAAATTTTGAAGAAACACACCCGACTAGAAAAATAGGTTCTATAAAATTCTACAATTTTTTTTTATTAAATACCTAACGCCTACACTAACAGAAACACATACATTATATTTTTCTTTAAAAATGACATACCACTATTAGAAAAACTCAAATTTTAGATAGTTATTCAGAAATTCTATAAATAAAAATTATATACTCAGAAAGGAAATTTAATTTCCTACATTTAATATGTTTACACCATATTCAAATTCATTCTAAAAGTACCTTGAACAATCCCTCCAAGTTAACATATTGTTGTTTTTCCATGTTTTCATTGTCACTAATGCATCATGAGAGACCATCATTAGCTTTCACCCACCCATATGATTTAATTTGAAAGGGATTGGTGGGTTTACCATGGTATGGATCACTTCTATAAGATTGGATAATGAACAAGTTCATCAACGACTGTAACCCATTAATGACTCATGAGGGTCTCCTCCAAAATTTCTCCAAGACTGAAAATCAATCTAAATGTTTATCTATTCTAGTCTCTCTTGCCCTACAGTTTGTTTAGGTTGGAGTGAGCTTGGCCAACTCAATATATAGCAATTTAGCTTGCTCAAAATTCCTAATTTATAAATCTAAAAGGTTACCCAATTGTGTTGGTAGCCCCCATATCTCAGAGGAACCAAGAGAGAAATTAAGGTCTTCTCCAATAACTAACATTCCTCTGTGAAGCCAAGAATTGTTAAAGAAGTGTTTCCTAAATTCCAATCTATTAGAGTAGTGTTTGTAAAGCTTCAAGCAAATGATGATTTTCACCAATTTGAGAGAGAAAAGGAAGGTCTCCAAACCTGATGCGAAATCCCACAAATTAGATAGTGTAAAGAGGTCTGTCTTCCATCCCATAACTAATGCCCAAAATCATCTTAGGGAATAAAAAAAAATGAAGGCCCAATCTTTTAAAATCTTGGAGAGTTTAAGATCAATTTTTTCACCATCCATAATCAGTTCTTCCAGCTATAACAGATGGGTTGTGTGTCTCAATCAACCAGTTCAAGGAAAATTTCTTGAAGGGATTGGCCATCCCTCTATAATTCAAGCTTAATAAAATAATTTTGCACCCCTCTTATGGGTAGATTCTCTAAGGGCCCTGATTAGTGTAGGGGTCTTATTAAATAGACAACCATTTAGTTTACAACATCAGAGTAAAAGTCAAGAAATTTCTATAATTTAGCACATTCGCCTACAAATTTATCAATTATAATAAAATTTTTATAAGAGATTAAAACAATGCATAATTTGAAATAAATACTTGAACCTGATGCTATTAACCCTCCGTTTGTTCGCAGCTTGCCTCCTTGACCGTTGCTGCAAAACACTACCCAAAACCTAGTTCCTCCCTGCCAACTAGGTAACTTCCTAGCTCCAGTATATCAACGGATATCCTGGCCCCCATGCCCAAAACCTCCAGCAACCCCGGTGCACTGATACAATCCCACTCCCAAAATTTCACTTTTCTCTGCAATACCCAGAGCTCCCAAAATCCATCCCCAACCTTCCGTAGAATCCTCCCGTCAACCTCCTTCCCTTCCTTATCCATCCTTCACCGACTTCCCCCCGCCTCATTTACTCCCTACCTAACTCATTTATTCCCTTCTTATACTTTCTCGTTAATGCCCCTTATCCCCTTTATTTAATATCTTATCCCTTCTAGTTAATATGTTATCCCGTATCGGGGACATAAATTAATTTAATAATATAATTTATTATCCTCCTTTTATTTATTTACCTCATTAATTAATGAATTAATTAATACTTAAATTAATCATTAACAATCATGAATAACTAATTAATAATAATTAATTAGTTAATGTTATTTTAAGAAATAATTATGGTTTAGCTAATCTTTTAGGACAATTATATTATTAAATTAATTATAATTAATAATCATGTACACCTATTTAAGCAGGGTCGTTACAATTAGTGACTCTTGCCGATCACTTCTAACATCTGAAATAACTTGTTTCTGGGCTATGGAAAGGTAGGTTTTTCTACCTCTTTAACTTGTCTTGGAATTTTTTCCCTCCAATTGACCAAGTCCTCCTTAAGTGCCTCTAAAAAAATCCTATCATATATTACCAGGTTAGATATTGTATTTAGAAATCTCAGATGAGGGGACCATGGGGAGCCTTCAAGAAAAAGTGACATAGGCACCTTCTCCCGAGGAGGGAGATGTGAATTTAGAGTCTTGGAATCCATGGAATAATATATATATATATATATGTATATATATATATATATATATATATATAAGGAATCATCTCAGATCCATCTCAATTATCAATCTATCATGAATGGAGAGGGATCAAATCCCTAAAGGTGAAAACTTTTTTTAAGTTAAAAAAGGTTTGCACCTATAGAGATTTGATCCCTCTCAACTCATGATAAATCTAGAATTAAAATGAATCTACAATGATTTTTTATAAAAACTCTCAATATATTATAATAGAAAACATGTAAGCAAAGTATATTATTTACTCATTAAATTTTATTTATAATTATCAGGAAATTAACCTTTGCATACATCAAATGATCTCCTCCATTTTCATAATCAATAAATGTAACTTTCTCAATTGCATGTTTGAGTTGTTCCAAAAATTGTGTTATATGAAAGGATTTTGATGAACAATAGGATGGAAACGAGATTCAAAATCCCCTTCAACTGTGACACAGATCTATCTCTAAACCGATGATCAAATGTATATATATTGAATGTTATAGGTAATTTGAGGAGAAAACAGAGAGATTTCTATTATTTTTATATAGGGAAGGCATAAATTTCATTTAAATGTGGGCCTACCACTATCCAGTAATTTGGCACAATGTTAGAGGCCAAGCAATATGGGGAGTTTTGGTAACTTCATTTTCACACAGTTAGTGTGTCACTAGACCTTACATCCAACTACATTATGGATATCAATAATTATTGTATTTTTGGTTAAGCATTGTGTACATAGTTTTAGAAATGTTCAACATTTTTAAAACTATGTATCAATAACTATTCATATAGATTGTATTTTTGAATAAGAGCTATGCACATAGTTTTAGAAAAGTCAAACATTTCGAAAACTGTTTACATTATGAATATCAATAATTATCCATCGAGATTTATTTTTGGATAAACATTGTGTACGTAGTTTTAGAACTATCTAACATTTTGAAAACTATTTACACAGTGCTTATCCAAAAATACAATCTACATTATATCTATTATATCTAGCTGTGAAAACTTGCACTATCAAATTATCCATCTAATTCATGAGTAATTATGAAGAAGTGAATAGTTTCTCAAGACTGTAACAATGACCTGAGATTCCACCCTTTAATATCCACTTCCGGAAACCACAACTCCCTCTGCCCCCACCATACCAAGAAACTGACCAAACTAACTTCCCATGTCTATAAACATGTTACTAATTGCATGATGTACGCAGCCGCACTCCTCGCAAGTACGTCCACTTCAACAGGATCTTCCTCCTCTCATGACCCGAAGAACTCAAAGGTTCCTCGAATTCCCTATCGGGAATTCTCCTAACCCACAACAATTCTTCCAATTGATCTCCCTTAGTGATCGGGAAATCGGAACTCCCAGCTTCACAAGTTCACTATTTATCTCTGGGCTCTCGAATCCCCGAGACCCGATAGCCAATCAACGTTGACTTCTCCCTGTACCTATCGGGACTTCTTCTCTGTCGTGATTTCACAACTCGCGATGTCATGAACTTTGAATTATCGACTCTCAATACCCAATGCGCCAAATCTCCGATGCGCTCGTGTGAACTAACCTTTCCACACCCTGTCACTTCAACCAGGATTTCGGTATTCGCAGGACCGCGAATCCTCAAGCCAAAGGATTCAGGAATTACCTTTTCCCGATCCCCGATACTATGCCACCTGTCCTCCACTATCTCCTGTTGTGGCCCACACTGTCCTGTGACTTATTGGGATATCGCATATCGTGATTCCATGATGTCTGTGTATCTCGCCTTCAAAAACCCCGATATGTCGAACCCTGACTCTTTCGGATCTCCTGACACGCGTCCCTACTGATGGGCGGTCCTGATCTTGTGGGGATATCACTGATCATGATATCGCAAGTCTCGTTACGACAACTCGGAGCCTCGACTCATGATTTCCCGATATGCGATGTCACGTGTAGCTCTGTCGACTCCTTCTATCTTAGATCGATGACTCTGCTTCCCCCTAGGCTTTGAACCTTCCACACTTGCACTGTAATTCCCTCTTTCCTATGGAAGATCTGATGGTTCATAGTGACTCTCGAATTCTCCTTGGGGAATACCGACCGTCTGTTTCTCCTAGTGAAACCTGTGAAATGAGTAAGGGTTCCTCTGCGAAACTCATCACCAGCAACAACAAGCTTACATCGCCTCTGGCAACCTTTCAAGGCACGAATCCTCTATGCTGCCCTTCAAACCTTTTGAAGGCCTTATCTCTCATGAGCTTATCCACGACTTTGAGCCTGTAACATCCCGCTCTGGCGCACTTACAAAAACTTATTCTTTGAGGACACTTGCTCGCAAGTGATCTGGATTTTTATGATGATAAAACTTTTTCTTCCATTATGATGCGTTAAGTTATATGACAGGATGTTTTTACTACCTTGATGTAGACAGGTGCTGCTGATTCGGTTTCTTTGAGTGTTCAGGGTTTCGGACCTTGAGGATGCAGAGGCATCGGTGGAACTTCCTTGGACGACCGCCGCCTCAGCAGTGGACACCTTACCGAGGACCACAGTAGTAGCAGCAGCATCGCCCGCAGCAGCAGTTTAGACCTGTTCAGCAGAACAGACCAGGGTTTCAAGCCAGTGGGCAGTCATCTTCTACTTCGGGCACCAGGACTACTGGGCCGAAGAAGGGGTGTTGGACGTGCGGGGAGCCACACTACCAGCGTGACTGTCCTGTGGAGAGGACCAGGGCGTCCGGATCAGCCGGACCTGCTACGGTGGAAGATATGGGCAAGGCCCATCGGATTCATGCAACGGTGAATAACCGCCAGGCAGAGTACCAGTCGAATATGCTCGAGATGACAGGTACTGTCGCTGACCAAACCCTTAGTATTTTGATAGACCCAGGAGCTAGTGAGAGTTTCATTTTTGGTGCAGCACTGAAAAGGATTAAGGTAAAGGCAGTCGAATAGGATGAGTTTAGCTTCGTAGAGATGGCTTCGGGAGCCAAACAGAAGGTTGGAGGAAAGGTTATGGGCTATGCCCTTAACCTGGGAGAGTTTGTCACAAGCGTCAACTTGTACGTCATGATCTTAGGGTCTTATGACGTTGTGATCGGCATGGATTGGTTAGAAACGCATGAGGCAATACTCAACTGTAAGACGAAATGGTTGAGCTTAGTCGATGATGAAGGACAGAGACGTGTGATAGTAGGACGGAACCAGGGAGTATCCCTAAGGTTCGTCTCTTCCTTATAGTTATAGAAGAGTATGCGCAAGGGGTGCAAGCTTTATGCGATCCTTGCGCTCAACGAAAAGGGAGTAGCAGAAGGTCTAGAACACCTTCCGGTGGTGAAGGAGTTTGCGGACATATTTCCAGAGGAGTTGCCTGGGATGCCGCCAGAAAGAGAATTGGATTTTACTATAGACCTGAAACCGGGGACTGAATCGATAGCGAGAATGTCGACCCCGGAGTTGCAAGAGTTAAAAATGCAACTGAAGGAGTTGCTGGATCTGGGATTGATACGTCCTAGTGTGTCACCATGGGGTGCACCCGTTATTTTCATTAGGAAGAAGGACGGATCGTGGAGGCTTTGCATTGACTATCGTCAACTGAACAAGGCTACAATCAAGAATCAGTACCCCTTACCTAGAATTGACGATTTATTCGATCAGATGAAGGGTGCGACGATGTTCTCTAAGATCGATTTGTGATCAGGGTATCACCAGTTACGGATCAAGGAGGATGACATTCCTAAGACCGCTATTAAGACAAGATTTGGACATTACGAATTTACGGTTTTACCTTTTGGACTGAAAAACGCCCCAGGGGTATTCATGAGTTTGACGAACGGGGTGTTCCACGAGTACTTGGACAAGTTAGTCCAAGTATTCATTGACGATATTTTGATCTACTCTCAGACGATGGAGGAGCATGATGAGCACTTGCGCTTGGTACTACAATGTTTATGAGAACACAAATTATATGGGAAGCTGTCCAAATGCTCTTTTTATCAATCCAGGATTCACTACTTAGAGCATGTCATCTCCAGCGAAGGTATTGCCGTGGATCCAGCCAAGGTTGAGGCTATTATGGAATGGCATGCGCCAACGAATGTCACAGAAGTGCGTAGTTTTATGGGTTTAGCAAGATACTATCGACCGTTTTTCGAAGGATTTTCAAGGATAGAAAATCCGATCACGGAGTTGCAGAAGAAAAAAAAGAAGTTTGTTTGGACCGAGAAATGCGTGGAAGTGTTTCGAAGGCTTAAGGAGTTGTTGACGACCGCGCCGATACTAAAGGTCCCTGATATGGATGCAGACTTCTTGGTATGCACTGACGCATCCAAAGAAGTTTTAGGTGGAGTCTTGATGCAATACAAACGAGTGATTGCTTACATTTCGAGGAAGTTAAGAAGGCATGGGGAAAACTACGCGACGCATGATTTGGAGTTGTTAGCCATCGTATATGCCTTAAAGGTATGGAGACACTACCTTGTTGGACGAAAATTTGAATTAAAGACTGATCATTGTGGATTACAACACATTTTTATGCAAAGTGACCTGAACGCGCGACAATGGCGTTGGTCGGAATTTCTTAGCGAGTACGACTTCGAGATTACTTACATAAAGGGAATAGTGAACCGAGTGGCAGATGCTTTGAGTCGGAGGCCACACATCTTTTTGGTGTTGCCTCTTCAAACGAATCTACATGAGAAGATTCTCACTTTACAGCGTGATGACGATTGGTACAAAGAAGTCGAGGATTTTATTGGACAAAACACTATGATGGTACCACGATTTGAGGGATTTACCTTTGACGGTGATGGTCTATTGATATTTAGAGGTCGGATTCACGTACTGCCAAACGACGAGTTGAGGATGTTGATCCTGAGCGAGGCTCATAGAGTAGTTTATATGGCTCACCCGGGAGTTACGAAGATGAGGGCAGACCTTAAGCCCTTGTTCTTCTGGAAAGGAATGAAGGCCGACATAGTCAACGTTGTGGCTAGATGCCTCAAGTGTTAGCAGGTAAAGGCTGAACATAGACACCCGGCAGGATTACTACAACCACATGCCATTCCGGAATCGAAATGGGAAGTCATTTCGATGGATTTTATTGTTGGATTGCCACTAACGGAAAGGAGACACGACTCGATTTTTGTAGTAGTTGACACTCTGCCAAAGAGTGCTCACTTTATTCCGGTGCGTATGATGTATCAGGCACCTGACATAGCGAGAGTTTTCATCAGTGAGATTGTGAGGCTGCATGGCGTGCCTAAGAAGATTATATCCGATCGAGGGTCGATGTTTACTGGACGATTTTGGACGAGTTTCCAAGAGGCCTTGGGAACTCAACTAAACTTTAGTACTGCATATCACCCAGAGACTGACGGACAAACAAAACGAACGAACCAAACCTTGGAAGACATGTTGCGCATGTACGTGATGGACCAACAAAAACGTTGGGTGGAATTCTTGCCTCTAGTAGAGTTTGCTTATAACAACAGTTACCAGAGCACCATTAAGATGGCGCCTTTCTAGTTTCTATATGGGCGACCATGTCAGACGCCCTTGAGTTGGGATCGACTTGAGGATAGGGTCCTGGTGGGACCAGAAGCGATCCAAGAAATGGAAGAGCAGATGCAAACCATAAGACAAAGGA
>JZKD02S0222552.1:1411964-1425219 GCA_000966675.3 Picea glauca
CGCATTCTAGATCATCGCGTTCGACAGTTACGACGTCGAACGGTAGACCAGGTCAAGGTCCAGTGGGACAGTTATAGTTTGCACTCGGCGACCTGGGAGGACGCATATGATATGCGCCAGCAGTTTCCATTTTTGTTTGATTAGATAAACTTATGATACTGTGGTATTGATGATTTTATGGTACATTTAATTCGGCATTTTTACTGAGAAACTTTGGGACGAAGTTTAGACCAAGAGGGGGTGTATGTAACATCCCGCTCTGGCGCACTTACAAAAACTTATTCTTTGAGGACACTTTCTCGCAAGTGATCTGGATATTTATGATGATAAAACTTTTTCTTCCATCATGATGCATTAAGTTATATGACAGGATGTTTTTACTACCTTGATGTAGACAGGTGCTGCTGATTCGGTTTCTTTGAGTGTGTAGGGTTTCGGACCTTGAGGATGCAGAGGCATCGGTGGAACTTCCTTGGAATCCGGATTGAGTCAGGGAGTGGGCTATTTGAGTTGTTTCATTACGGTGATATTGTTTTTGGATTTGATGCTATGCTATTGATTTTATGATATGTTGTTGACATGATCTGACATGAGGGTTGATGATGCAGGCTGACGATAGCTTTCCGACCAGACTCACATATGGAGTAAAGGGGCCACACATGAGTTCCAGAGAGATTGAGGGGGAGGTGTGGACAGCAGCCCTACCACAGCCTACTAGCACTCCCACCGTGGATCGAACTGTAGGTTAACGATTACCTAGTTCGAGAGGATCCACTATGCCGTGAGGGCAGACTGTGACAGTCGCTCACGATGATTCTAAGGGGCGCGCAATAAGGCGAGGGACTTATTCCTTAGATCCCTTAGTCTCCCACAAGACTCACCTAGTGGAGTGTTGATTCCAGGGGTTATAGAGTCTACCAATCCGTCAAGCCAACGAGTGGCACCCTTGGAGCACGTGGTGCATCCTGAAGGGCACATCGCGCAAAGAACTACAAGTCAGCGAGTGGCACCCTTGGAGCACATGGTGCGTCCTGAAGGGCACGTCGCGCGACAAAAGCAATCGAGGCGAGTGGCACCCTTGGAGCACGTAGTGCGTCCTGAAGGGCACGTCGCTTGAGGATGATGATGAGACAGCCTAGATGACCTTGAGACCTTAGCACCTGATAAATTATTACAACGCCTCCCCTAATTAAATTGTCTCCCTGTTCAAATCAAACCTAGATTAAAACATCTCTAAGATAAATTTGACCAGCCCTAAGAAAAGATCCTCCAAAAATAAACCTAGGGCGTAAACTAACACCCACCTAGGAGTTAATTAAAGTCTTCTAAAAAGTAACNAGGGTAAAGTAATGAGGGGGTTAATTTAAGAGAAACCCATGGCATTTAAATTTTAAAGGGGAATTAAAATTATTAAGGAGGGGAGTATAAAAATTAGTATTTCAAAAAAAAATAATAATAATCAAAATATTTGTTTATATATTGAAAAGAATATTAAGCGCTTTTATCATTTGGGGGTTTAACAAGAAAATTTTAATAATAAATAATGGAAAGGGAGAATAAAAGAAAAAAATAAAAATAAATTAAAAATGAGGAAACTTGTGATAAAGGAAAAAAAAAAAAATCCGCGCTTCAAGGCACTTTTATGTATTAAATCTGCGTATCTGTTTGTATTTACAACGTATGTGAGTAGGGTGAACGCCAGCTACCAAATGTTATATTTTAAAACTGTTGGGTGAACACCAGCTACCTAAATTTTGTTTTCATAACAATCATAACGTAAATCTCTACAAGGACAGTTAATATTGCCTCTTTAAACTTGGGCCTTGTATTTATTGTTAAATCGGGTCCAATCAAATTCTGTCAAGTTGATTCTGTTCTCCCTTTTATTGAGCAAATTATTCTCCATAAAACTGGGACTGATTATAACACTTCACATTTGTCCCAGTTGTCAGTAACAACCCTTGCATAACTATGCAGTGACTCTTCTTTTCAACTGCCCACCGTAGGAAAACGCCCTTGTATCAATGGGTAAGTTGCTGCGAAGGCAAGCATGATTTTCACAGTTTACATTCGTTGTGTTAGGAATTCGTGATTTAAGGAAAATGCGATAAAAGTCTGAAATAAATCACTCAAAGGAGATTGGGCATTTAATTTTATAATTGTGAGATAAAATATATTCATTTGTCACTGAGTAACCGCCTTCCAAATGTCTGGTAAAGGCTAGTAGCCGCCTATAGTAAGCGATCCATTCACTCTGCTGTCACTATAGTACGCAGACAGCCTTTAATGTTTAACGAAGTTAAACAATTAATGTTTAAAGCAAATTTAAATCAATTAAAGCAATTAATGTTTAAAGCAACCACTCTCGATTATGGTAAGGTTTTAAAATAGATTCTTAATGTTATCTATCTCTAAGGATTGTCATTTTAAATATTGATAGATTAGCCTTCCCAATATTGCCTTTAATATTGTCATTTTATGTTTTATTATTTTTAGATTGCCACCTTAAAGTAAGAGGTATATTGTTATTCCAATTTAATGTTACTTATAATTATGATGTGTAACACATATTTAATGCTTAATTGTGTCATATGGTCATTCTCAATTATGTCATATTCTTAATCATGTCATTCTTAAATTTTGTCAATTGTTATTCGAATATGAGGTTACTAAATATAGGAGATTCTCTTATATATGACATGATCGGTGGTAAACCTTTATCATTGTCATTTTAAACAGGGTCATTATTATATGCTGACACTTTGTTATATTGTTATGTTCCATTGCGATGTTAGCTATATATATGAAGTAGATGATGTGACCTCCTTAATAAATTGCTATCCCATTTTCTTTTATTACTTGTTTATTGATAGTTGTCATATCCAATAAATCCCTTTTTAACCTTGACATTTAAATTTTATTAGTTAGATTCCATTTTAATTTATGATGTATGTGTCATTTTCGATTGATCATACCTATCAATATGATGTCGTTTTTAGCGCTTTACTATTCGAACTTAATGAAGGTTTTATCTTGGCAGGTCGTTATTATTGTGTTGGTCATAGCATATCAGAGGTTGTAAATGTAGAATCTCGGTCCGGATAGGTGATACAAATGAGGGGTGGTGAACTTTATATGACAGTGTTTTATATTCTTATTGATATAAAATAAAACATGGTGCAATAACTTGACTTACGTACTTTAAATTAATCTGAGATGGTCATGCAGGAGGGTTGTTCTTTAGATGATGTTGAACTTGAGTGTTCATTGTCAGAGTCCTTGTTGTGCGCATTCTGTCAGGGGCACAAATTGTTCTTCTTATTATGTTGTACATCGATTGTGTTTAGTTGGTTGCTTGGTCTGTTGTGTCAAGTGGGATGTAGACACCTCCATGTTCCTCAAAACAGTCGCCATCCCTGAGACCTTAAATGGTTAACAGCAATGGGAACCTGGTCTTGAGCATTGATTATGTGTCGTGGAGGTCCTAACCTTGCAGGTAGGATGGGCGGGTGGTCAGTTTATTTTTGTAGCTAAATGTCTGCGTGGTACACCTCTGCCTATGGTTGTAATTGTTGCAGTTTCTCGTAAAGGACTTCAGTCTTCTTGTGTTGAACGTTGTGGTTGAGTCTTGTTGTTTTCGATTGGCGTCGTACAGTTCAGTATGTTGTTACTTCTACACATGCGCACACACCCCTAAAAAAAAAAAAAAAAAAAAAAATTTGCACCTGTTATCAGAGTTGTTGTAGTAATGTTGAGGGTCGTTTCAGAGCCTTCTGAAAGAGACCCTTTTCTCGCACTCCTTGCGACAAATCTTCAACAAGGATTAAGTGTTGAAGCCACTCGACTCTGTGCACACCTGCAGCAACAGTATTCCAATACTCTGCTCAGAATTGCAACTCTGAGACTTAGCTTGGCCTGCGCACTCCTTGCACGGCACTGTGCCTAACTGCACTTATGAGATGAGAACAAAAGCTAACTCTAATTGAACCCTTCTATCAATGCACTCATTGTGGACAAATTTGACTGCACTCCTTGCAGGAACCCTCTAGCTCAATTAGAGAAACAATTGAAATTTATTCACTCTTCCTTTCAGACTTCAACTCAACCATGAAATCACATACACAGCATATAAAAGCAAGTATATGACAAGAATAAAACATTCATGAGCATAACATCAATACACAGAGAAAATGACACAAACCATGAGTTTGAATCAAAGCTTCTTCTATTAATTCAAACGCCTGTACATGGATGTTCTTCATACAATACTCTGCATGCTCTTCTGCTTCTGAACTATGCTCAAGCTACTGTTACAATTTACCAAGGAGGGTGTCTATATCTGTTTTCCCTTTTGGACTCTAAGCTATCAAATCTAGAATTAAATTACTATCTACCATCATTAACTATTTTAAATGTCGACTATATACCTAAGGACGAGAGCTATTCGCTCAAGGTCCATTACAATATACAAAGTGTGCCTTCATAAATGGCTTCATTAAAGACTTGCATAACAATCCCAAAGAATTTTCAAAAATTTGGGTTGGTTTGTCCAGCTATCCTCCGCTCGACGCTGGCTTCCTTGAGGTGCTGGCGATGCTCCTGCATCATACTCCTTGGCTTGAAAAAAAATTCATGGGCTCCTATCCATGAGCTCCTACACGGTCCATCCATGCTTCTGGATCACTGCGTTGGTTTTCCAGCTGGCATATTCCACTGGGTGGCCCTTCCATTTGACCAGATACTCGAAGTATTCCTTCCTCCTGGTCTTCTTACCCACTCTCTTGTCCACTATGCATTCCATCTGTGGCTTTTTGGCAACTCGCAATTGTTTCATCCACTGGATCACTGGTTCCTCAATTCCTGTCTCTGCTTCTCCAGTCCTATATGGGTATAGGTCTGCGATATTGAATATCGGAGATATCCCGATGCCATCCGACAACTCGATTTCGTAAGCATTTTCTCTGAATTTCCTCAAGACCTTGCATGGCCCGATTTTCTTCATTTTCAATTATGTATGTTCCCCTCGGGAACCTTTCTTTCGTCAAATGTGCCAGAACCAGATCGCCAACTTCAAACTGAGGTTGTCTCCGATGTTGATCTTCTCTACGCTTATACTCTTGATTTTCTTTCAGCAATCGTTCCTTCACCTGCCTGTGAAGTTCCTTCATCGCCTCAGTGAACTCTTCTGCACTAGCTCTACCAGTAGAAATTTGTTCTGATTCCCTTAATTCAGAAACTCCCCTCGGCTGTATACCATAGACAACCTGAAATGGTCTTCGTCCTGTACTCCGATTTACTAAATCATTGTATGTGAACTCTGCCTGTGGCAATATGTGGTCCCAACTACTGTGGTGCTCCATCACCAAGCTTCTCAGCAAGTCTCCCAGACTTCTGTTCACTACCTCTATTTGTCCATCCGTCTAAGGATGATAAGCAGAACTAAACGCCAAGTTAGTCCCCAGCTTCTTCCATAAGGTCCTCCAAAAATTCCCTATGAATTTAGTGTTCCTGTCCGAAACTATTCTTTTCAGCAATCCATGAAGTCGAATCACCTCCTTGAAGAACAAATTTGTGATGTGAGTCGCATTGTTGGTCTTCTGGCATGGTATGAAGTGTGCCATTTTTGAAAACCTGTCCATGACCACAAAGATTGAATCAACACCTCTTTGTGTCCTCGCCAACCCCAATACGAAATCCATTCTTATCGCCTCCCATGGTCTTTTCGGTATGGGTAACGGTTGATACAAACCTGCATTCTGCTTCCTTCCCTTTGAATGCTGGCAAATTCGACATCGGTCAACAAATCGCTTGACCTATGCTCGCATCCCTAGCCAAAAATATGTTTCACTCAACTTTGCGAATGTTTTTTCATGGACAAAGTGTCCTGCCAATCCACCACTGTGTTTCTCCTTCAACAAGTTCTCCCTCATGGAGCAATTTGGAATACACAGTTGACTGCCTTTGAACAACAATCCCTCCTGGATCATATAATCTATCCAAGGGCTTATGTCTCTGAGAACTAGATTCTCAGCTGCTTCATATGCCTCTCCAAAATCTACATCTCCTGTGTACATATCCCTGAGATTTTCAAAACCCAATGTTTTGACTCGGAACTCCTGCAACAACAAACACTTCCTGCTCAAAGCATCAACGATTTTGTTAACAGTACCCGAAATGTGTTTAATTACAAATGTGAAATTTTGCATATACTCTACCCACTTAGCATGTTTCTGATTCAACTTCTCCTATTGAGTCACAAACTGCAATGCATGATTGTCACTGTACAATACAAATTCTTTCGGGATCAAGTAATGCATCCACTTCTTCAGTGCCTGTATGATAGCATAAAATTCCTTGTCGTACGTGGAGTATTTTAGTTTCACCTCATCAAGCTTCTCACTAAAATATGCAATTGGTCTGTCTTCCTGGCTCAAGACTGCTCCTATGGCAAACCCGCTTGCATCACATTTCACCTGAAATGTCTTCTGAAAATCTGGCAACACTAGAACCGGTTGTTCCGTGATCTTCCGCTTCAACAGATTGAATATCTTCTCAGCCTCTGTTGTCCAGTGAAAAACTTTATGTCGCTTCTTCACTGTATACATCATCACTGCACTAATTCCACTGAAGTTCCTGATGAATTTTCGGTAGAAACTAGCTAATCCATGAAAACTTCTCACCTCGAATACATTTCTCAGTGATGGCCAATTCTTAATTACTTCCACTTTATCTGAGTCCATCCTCAACTCATTAGACGAAATAACAAACCAGAAATAAATGAGCTATGTCTTCATAAATGAGGACTTCCTCATGTTTATCAACAACTTCTCCTGTTGTAGCTTCTTCATCACAATGGCCAAATGCTTCAGATGTTCAGCCTCTGATTTACTGTAAATTAGTATGTCATCCAAATACACAATGACAAACTTCCCGATGAATTCTTTCAAGACTTCGTTCATTAACCTCATAAAAGTACTTGGTGCATTTTTCAAGCCAAACGGCATGACTAACCATTCGTACAGTCCTTCGTTTGTCTTGAAGGCTGTCTTCCATTCATCGCCTTCCCTCATGCGAATCTGGTCGTATCCACTTTTCAAATCTATATTTGAAAAATACTTTTCCCCACTCAGGAAATCCATCAGATCATCCATTCTCGGCAATGGAAACCTGTACTTGATGGTTATCTTGTTGATCACTCTTGAGTCGGTACGCATCCTCCAGCCTCCATCCTTCTTCGGACTGAGTACTGTCGGAACAACACATGGACTCAAGCTCTCCCTAACCAATCCTTTGTCCAAAAAATCCTGGACCTGCTTCTTAACCTCCTCATTCTCTTGGGGTGTCAACCTGTACGCAGCCTTATTCGACAAACTAGCTCCTAGTATGAGGTCTATATGGTGACTTATGCTCCTCAGTGGCGGTAACGAATGAGGTAATTCGTCTACCACAATGTCAGCGAACTCTTCCAGCAGTTCCTGAATTTATTCCAACAAATCATCTACTCTTGTGCTGGTCAAAATGATTTTGGGTTTTCTGACCACAAAAAATTGTGGATCTTCTTTCTTCTTCACTTCTGTAAGAAGTTCCTTCCCACTCATGAGAAGTATTGTGTTTCTTACCTCCGACTTCACCTCCTTATCCTTTATCAGAAGCAACATATGGGTTTTCCCATTCTTCTCTAGGGTATATGTGTTCATTCTCCCATCATGAATCGCATATCTGTCATATTGCCATGGTCTACCCAGCAATAGATGACATACATCCATGGGAATGACATCACAAAGTAATTGATCATTATATCCACCTATTTTGAATTCAACTAAACACTGTTTAGTGACACTTACCCGATGTCCCTTCTGTAGCCATGAAACTTTGTATGGACTCGGGTGATCAGTTGTCTCTAGATCCATCTTTTCCACCATCTCGGTCGAAACGAGATTATCCGTGCTACCGCTGTCCACAATAACCTTGCATACCCTATCCTTGGTCTTGCAAGTTGTTCTAAAAAGTCTGGTCCTTTGAGTTGAGTCCTCCACCTCCTTCCCAGGTGTTAAGAGAACTTTACACATCATCAGTGACCTTCCACCTTCTGCATCTTCTGCCTCAACATCCCGCTTTTGCGCTTCGGCGATGTGAGCTTCCCCACTATCCTTCTTTTTCTCTGGACACTCGAATGACTTGCGCCCATTTTTTCCACATGTGAAGCAAGTAATTACTCCACCTCTTCCTCTTCCTCTGCCTCTAGTACAGGGAAAAGTGTTTGCGTCAGCATAATCTCCCTTCTTCTCATTATGTTGTCCTCTATGTTCAATGTATGGTCCTTTCTATGAGGTCCCACCTCTTTCAACTTTACCCTGAGGTTTCTTCCATTCCTCCTTGGGCTTCTGGTATTTATCTTGGGTAACTTCCTTGCCTCTGGGCTGACTTCTGCCTCGCCCTCACTGACCTTGTTTACGGCTCAACTTTTCTTCAGCCTTCAAAGCCATCTGATAAGCATCCTCTACAGTTCAGATGGTTACCATGCTTAATTCATCCTGAATGTAGTATCTCAGACCATTCATATATCTAGCAACTTTCTCATCATCGCTCTCCCGATGACCTACTCTGATGTTCAGTCGGTAGAATTCCTCAGTGTATTCTTTCACTGTCATCAGCTTCTGTCTCAGGTTCTGCATCCTCCTGAACAGAGTAATTTGATAATCTCTCAGGATGAATTTCGCCTTTATCTTCACAATCATTTGATCCCAACTCTTAATCTTCTTCTTGCCTTTGCATCATCTGCCAGCTTGTAGCTCGTCCCACCACAATTCTGCATGTCCCTTCAAGTGCGTAACAACATGCCTAACTTTCTTATCTTCTTTGACATCTTCATAGTCGAAGTAGGTATCCAGAGATGTAATCCAATCTAACAGCTCCTCTGCATCCATATTTCCCTTGTAAACTGGAATATCCATTCTTTCCTTCGCACCCATCCGTGCAATAGCTTTAATCAATCGCTCATTGGCTACATCCTCGGCTGCAACTTCCTCTTCTCGTTCAGCCTCAACCTTGCTCTCAAAATCACTGAGATCCCCTGCACCAGCTGTGCGTCTTTGAGTTGTCTCCATCTTCTCGAGTCTTGCCCAAAAATCACGCATCTGCCTCTCCATTTCTGGATTTCCTACTGGCCTGTCTCTTCTCCACACCTCCCTATCCTCTAGATCAGGTGACTGTCTTTCTCTCCCGGGCGGCATGGTGAATTCTCTCTCTCTTTTCTATAGAAAACAAAAAGTCTTCCTCACTCTGATACCACAACTAATGTACACAGCCGCACTCTTCCCAAGTACGTCTACTTCAACAGGATCTTCCTCCTCTCATGACCCAAAGAACTCAAAGTTTCCTCGAATTCCTTATCGGGAATTCTCCTAACCCACAACAATTCTTCCAAGTGATCTCCCTTAGTGATCGGGAAATCAGAACTCGCAGCTTCGCAAGTTCACTATTTATCTCTGGGCTCTTGAATCCCTGAGACCCGATAGCCAATCAACGTTGACTTCTCCCTGTACCTATCGGGACTTCTGCTTTGTCGCAATTTCACAACTCGCGATGTCATGCACTTTGAATTATCGACTCCCGATACCCTATGCGTCGAATCTCCGATGCATACATGTGAATTAACCTTTCCACACCCTGTCACTTCAACCGAGATTTCGGTATTCGCGAGATCGCGAATCCTCAAGACAAAGGATTCGAGACTTACTTTTTCCCGATCCCTGATACTATGCCACCTGTCCTCCACTATCTCCTGTTGTGGCCCACACTATCCTGTGACTTATCGGGATATCGCATATCGTGATTCCATGATGTCTGTGTATCTCACCTTCAAAAATGCCGATATGTCGAACCCCGACTCTTCCGGATCTCCTGACACACGTCCCTACTGATGGGCAGTTCTGATCTTGTCGGGATATTGTGAATCGCAATATTGCAAGTCTCGTTACGACAACTCAGAGCCTCGACTCGCAATTTCTCAATATGTAATGTCACGTGTAGCTCTGTCAACTCCTTGTGTCTCGGATCGATGGCTCTGCTTCCCCCTGGGATTTGAACCTTCCACACTTGCACTGTAATTCCCTCTTGCCTATGGAAGATCTGACAGTTCACAATGACTCTCGGATTCTCCTTAGGGAATACTGACCATCTGTTTCTCCTAGTGAAACCTATGAAATGACTAAGGGTTCCTCCACAGAACTCGTCACCTGCAACAACAAGCTTACATCGCCTCTAGCAACCTTTCAAGGCACGGCTCCTCTACGCTGCCCTTCAAACCTTTTGAAGGCCTTATCTCTCCTGAGCTTATCCATGACTTTGAGTTTTCTGAAAGAGACCCTTTGCTCGCACTCCTTGCGGCAAATCTTCAACAACACTTAAGTGTTGAAGGCACTCGACTCTGCACACACCTGCAGCAAGAGTCTTTCGATACTCTGCTCAGAATCGCAACTCTGAGACTTATCTTGGCCTGTGCACTCCTTGCACGACACTGTGCCTAACTGCACTTCCAAGATGAGAACAAAAGCTAACTCTAATTGAATCCTTCTGTCAACACACTCCTTGCGAACAAATTTGACTGCACTCCTTGCAGAAACCCTCTGGCTCAATTAGAGAAATAATTGGAATTCATTCACTCTTCCTTTCAGACATCAATTCAACCATGAAATCACATACACAACATATAAATGAAAGTATATGACAGGAAGCAAACATTCATGAGCATAACATCAATACACAGAGAAAATGACACAAACCATGAGTTTGAATCAAAGCTTCTTCTATTAATTCAAACACCTGTACACGGATGTTCTTCATACATTACTCTGCATGCTCTTCTGCTTCTAAACTATGCTCAACCTACTGTTACAATGTACCAAGGAGGGTGTCTATATCCGTTTTCCCTCTTGGACTCTAAGATATCAAATCTAGAATTAAATTCCTATCTACCAGCATTAACTATTTTAAATGCCGACTATCTACCTAAGGACGAGAGCTATTCGCTCGAGGTCCATTACAATATACAAAGTGCACCTTCATAAATGGCTTCATTAAATACTTGCACAACAATCCCAAAGCATTTTCAGAAATTTGGGTTGGTTTGTCCAGCTGTCCTCCGCTCCACGCTGGCTCGCTTGAGTTGCTGGCGATGCTCCTGCATCATTGCATGAACCAAGGTGATGAAATGAGGTCGGTTTAGCTGACTCACTGTGGGAAATCTATGCAGACACATAAATGTTGGTTGAACCTTGAATGGTTCATTTAATCTTGAATAGTTTTTGCAAGAAGAGATGTCTCTGACTGAACTAATTTAGTTGTTCCTAAGAAACTTATTAAAAAGAATACTAGAATGTCTTATTGTGTAAGTGTATTGGTTTGAGGGGGAGATGAATAATAAACTGTGAGTGTGAAAGTGTGTTGCTCAGTGTGAAGGAGATGTGTAATTCTTTTATTTGATATGGATTATATATATATATATATATATATATATATATATATATATATATATATATAATATCAAGAGATATCAAATCAATAAAATATTTATTTTATTCTATTTTTAATAAAAAAAATTAATATATTCAAATTATCATTAAAATTAATAATAACCATGAAAGTTTAAATTTTATGATATCTAAATTAGATGCACCATCAATAATAATAATATTAAAGATCAACTAACTATGTTTATGTCCATATTTGATTTCTTATTTTTAAAATCAATCAAATTTAATAAGTTTAAATATCAATGTTCAACATTAATTAGATATTAATAAATCCCATAATAACCTTGGACTAAAGTTTGACTAAATTTTGTACATGTTAAAAATATGACCTACATGTGAAACATTTATGACAAAATTGTTAGACAGCGAAAGAAAAACATAGCATAAAACAGAGCATAAAACAAGCAATATCAAACACGCATTAAAACAAGCACAACAAGCCCACAATTGACACGATGATTTATGTGGAAACCCAATGAGGAAAAAAACCATGGGCAATGATTATCGATAATCTTATTATTCAAGGGAGAATTACAATAGCCTTCATACGCATACAATCATCCTCTCTTCTCACACACTCTTCTCTCTACATAGCTTGCTCTCACACTCTTCACACATTGCACTCTTACTCCTATGGATATGCTCGTATATATAACATATATCACTCAGTTAGACAAACTGATCATGAATAGATCACATAGTTACACAAACAATTCATAAATATATTGCATGCATGTGCATTAACATAGTTGCATGCATGTTCATGTGACCACATGAGGAAATTCATTGGCATGTTTCCAACAATATCTACCTTGACAATAATTTGCATGATATATCATGCCCTTAAATAATTCATCACCTTTTTTGCAAGTCAAGAGAACCCAAACACTATCGTAACTTCTCTAATAAAATTGGTTTCGTAAACATGTATGCATAATTCACTTTTGTATGGAACTTTTCCAAAGACACTCCACCTTCATCAACAACCTGTCTTACAAAATGATACTTAACAAAAATATGCTTCATCTTACTATGATAAAATGGATTTCTATCCAAATGCATAACACTTCGACTATTGTAAAATACTTCCACCTTGTCCTGCATCCTTCAAACCTCACCTAACAAGTCCTATAACCAAATGTCCTCCTTGCATGCATGTGAAGCAGCCATATACTCTGTCTCCATAGTGGATAAAGAAACTACATTTTGAAGCTTTGACTTCCAACTAACAGGTCCTCCTGAAACAGTAAAGACATATCCTAAAGTGGATCTCCTTTTTTCCAAGTCACCTGTTGAATATGTATCTACATAACTGCAAACTAAATATCTGGACCCATTATAGGTGATGGAATAACTGCTTGTGCCTCTAAGATATTGAAGCACCCATTTCACTACTTCCCAATGCTCTTTTCCTGGATTTTTGATGTATCGATTAGAAACACCAACTACATGTGAATATATGGACCCATCATAGGTGATGGAATAACCGCTTGTGGCTCTAAGATATCGAAACACCCATTTAACTACTTCCCAATGCTCTTTTGTTGGATTTTCCATGTATCGATTAGAAACTATAAGGTAGCTAGAGAGGTAGTAGGGGGACCCCGAGGGCCCATAGTGATAATAGTGGAGGTCATTCAATGTAAGGTGGACTAGGTTCACTATATTATTAAATAAGGCCCACTATGGTAGTTAGATATAATAAATGTAAGAGGACTTCT
>JZKD02S0222552.1:1425897-1441772 GCA_000966675.3 Picea glauca
AGGATCCCTTCCATAATAGGATCCATTGTATGGTGTTTCCCTACCTCAAGAGTTTCTATAATAAAGTTGTGGTTTTCTATATGGTTTCATATATCTTGTGTGGTGATTGTATTCAAATATCTTTGGATCTATTGTGATATTTTGTATTCAGAAATTTGGTTCTTAACAGAAACACTAACTACATGTGAAATATATGTTCTAGTACAAACCATTGCATACATCAAATTTTCCACTGCATTAACATATGGTACAAAATACATATAATCATTTTCTTCGTCATTACTAGGACATAAACTTGAAGAAATATTGAAATGGGAAGCCAAAGGGATCTATAAAAGTTTCACATTATTCATATTGAATCTACGAAGTATTTTGTCCACATACTTCTGTTGTGATAACCACATCTTACCATTTTTTTTGTCTCTTTATATCTTCAAAGGTGGTTGCAGAGAAAAATGTGACAGTGAGTCTTGGTGATGATCTGTGTATGAGTGTCTTGGTGATTTGAGGCAAGTCGTTTGACTCTGCCAAAGTTGCAAACTAATTTGGTAGTGCTCATTTTGTAATTGTTTTTTTATAACAAAGACTTAGCCGAGTGTTAGGCACGGTTCCTGCTTCCCACAATATATCTATGTTTGTCTTTTGTTTGTTCCATTCTTGATCTCTTGGCTTGTCATGTTCTTGGATGTATGCTTAAAATGACTAAGGGTTAAATCAATTAACAAATGTCTAAGTATACAAGAGTTTCACTAGAGTAGGAGTGTGATTTTCTAGTAGCCTAAAACAAAGTATAGGTATGCTCTAGGTGAAGAGACATAGTTTGGACAAAGTAATCTTATTGTTGCCAAACAAGTAAGCGTGAAACATTGCGGTACCGCATGGCCTCAAGAAGTGCACGATCACAAGGATTTTTGTGTGAACGTGACAATTACCATAATGCCATATGAAAGTAGTGATTTTGTTCATGATTCCCATAATGCCATATGAATGTAGTGATTTTGTTCATGATTCCCATAATGCCATATGACAATAGCGTTTTTTTCAAACATTTTGGATGATGAAGGTTTTATCTAAACTTTTTTCTCATCGCTTTTCGTTTATTCTTCCTACTTTGTCCTATTACATTGTCTATCTACCATATAGAATTTAGAGTCGGATTCTATTCAATATTTTGATATCAATTTATATCTTTTTGATAACATATTGGTTGGAATAAATATTATTTTAAGGTATGTTTAATTTATTTTTAGATTTACGATTTAGAGGGTTGAGATTGTCTTTATAAAAGTTGAATGAAAATTTATAGTGAGTAAAAAATTTATTGGAAAATAAATTAAAAAACAAACATGTAAGAAGGAAAATGATTTTTTTTTTTATGATTATGATGGATAATTAATAAATATTAATAATTTTATTTTTATAGATATTGAAAATATAAGTTGATTAAAATATGATTAAAATTAGTTGATTAAGTAGTTTAAACATTTGGTTTTTTTTTTTTAGTTTTTAGGGTATATTTTTTTATTAATTTTTATTTAAATTCATTCAAAAATTGTTGAAATTAGATTTGAGGTGATTGGGTTTATATAATTAAACTGTTTTAATAGTTTTTCATGCTGCTGAATTTATTTATACATTCAAAAATACTATTTAAACAACAGAAAATATAGATTTCACAAAAACTTATTTAGTTTTATTAAACTAAAAAAATTCAAAAAATCTAATGATTAAACAACACTATTTTTATGTAAAAATTATATATAACCAAAATTAGGTAACTAATTTGTATACACATAAAAAATATATAACCAAAATTTAGTTAATTTTTGTATCCAACAACATCCAAAGATATTTTTATAATTTTCACTAATAATATGAATATATCATACAAATATCATTCACAGTTACTTAAAAATATATGAAAATGCATTAAGAATAAGCATTTAGACACAGCATCATCACTTTCAATCTCTGGGTAAACTGACACTAAGGCCCATCCATATTCTAAAATTATTTTAGAACATCTGAAAACTTTAAAATTAAAGATCTGATCAGTTTTTAAAACTATCTTCCTTGCAAAGCACAACTCAAAAATGTTTTAGCACTGACATTTCCTCCTCAACACATTTCTGCTCTCCAGTATAATTACTGTTTGGTATAATGACCAGCATGGATTGTCTTTATACTTTTCCTTCTGGTTATTGTTTTACCTTGTTTTGTAAACTCTTGAGCAAATAACAAAATTATACTTCTAATATAATTAATTTAAAAAAAACAAAATTATACTTCTAATATAATTTTGAAATTTTTCTGTAAAAAAAAGACACATCCATTCGGTAGAAGCGTACATAATAGACGAAATACAATAACGAACAGGCGATATAGTAGGAAGCCTCTATTTCTGTGGCAGTAAACAGCAGGCGAAACAGTAAGCAGCCTTTATTTATTTGACAGCAAAGAGGGACTGAGTGGGTGACCATGCGGTAGAATAGTGGAAACAAGGTGGGCGAAGTCAACATCTGGAAGATGTTACGGTGGAATTGATGTGGCCGTTAGATTGGTGCAAAACGAGCGATGAAACCACAACCATTAAGACAGTCAGGTTGAACCGATCGGATAAGTTGATGGAATGTGCACAGCCGGATGACATCCAGGATATTTTTGGGATTTATTGGACTTTTAAATAACGAAGTGAGGATGTAGTATTACGTTTGGCTTTCAATACCTAACCCTTGCCCTCGTGTGACAGAGGAAAAGGATTGGATGCACCTACTACAAAATTGTAAAAAAACAAAACTGAACATGACAAATCCATGTTCCGGATATCGTTAATATCGCCCACTCGTTGACTTGGAGAGGCGATGGCATCGTGAAAATTGAATCCATATTTAAATATATTATCAGATCAGATTCCACTGATTATGAAGTAAATTAAAGATAAATCTATGGTCGGCGTATCATTAATATCGCTGACTCATGGACCGAAATGGAAGAATTCTATTGATTATTAATAATTTACTATAATGTTGAAAATGATTTTTTTTTTTTTAAATATTGTTCACGAAGGACATCTTAAGAGTAATTAATATGTCATTTATATAAATTAAATTTGGGTGAGAAAGTTAATAATCAATCCTTCCAATCACTTGAATTAAACCTAATTGAGATCGTTAAAATGCAAGTTGCCCCTGAATCCTAAAGATGAATTCATGGTAGGCAAATACTGAATATTGCCAGCCAAACACAGACTTTGAAATGGAAGACCTCTTGAAAATTGAATTGCAGTTTATACATATTAAGTTATGGAATGCTTAGATGGTTGGTATGTGATTAAAACTAATATCTAGGTGCTGTTTAACTGCTCTACCTTGTTGTCATTTTTTGCTTGAGTCCAGGAAATTATAATATTTTGTTATTTAAATTGTATTTTTGAATGTAGAAATAGATTTAGAGTGTTAAAAATTTCAGGGTACTTGGATTACACATAATTAATTACTCAAATCTGTAAATATAACAATTTCTAATAAGATTTCTCATAAATATAGTCATATTTTACAAGGATAGAGTCTACTTGGTGCCATATTTAGTTCTTAAGAAGAAAATCCTCACCGCAGTTCATGATTCACCTCTAGCAGGCCATCAGGGGGGTTTTTCAAAACCTACAGACAAGTCAGAGAGAGGTTCTCATGGAAGGGCCTCAAACAAGACTTTATGAGACATGTTAGTGAGTGCGTGACATGCCAGCAAAACAAGTTAGAGTATGGTCTTCCAGCAGGGCTACTTCAACCACTCCCCATTCCAGAGCGGAAATGGGAGAGTATATCTATGGACTTCATCACTAGTCTACACAAGGTCCAAAGTAAGGTCTGTATCTATGTAGTGGTAGATAGATTGACCAAGTTTTCTCACTTCTACACCATACCGACATATTACAGTGCAGTTCAGGTAGCCGATCTTTTCTTCAGGGAGGTCTTCAGACTTCATGGGTTGCCAAAGAACATCGTTAGTGAAAGAGACAGTCGGTTGATAGGGACATTTTGAAGAGAGTTGTTTCAGTTGGTGGGGACAGAGTTGACACCTAGCACCAGCTATCACCCTCAAACAGATGGGCAGACCGAGATTGTCAACAAGTGGGTTGAAGGGTATTTGATGAACTAATGCAGGAGCATCGTAAGAAGCCAGCCAAGCAGGCATGAGGGCGGAAGACAGCTGGAAAAGCGCTACACACATTTTGCACATTTTGCACATTTTGCACAATTTTTTTTTTAAATATTGTTCACGAAGGACATCTTAAGAGTAATTAATATGTCATTTATATAAATTAAATTTGGGTGAGAAAGTTAATAATCAATCCTTCCAATCACTTGAATTAAACCTAATTGAGATCGTTAAAATGCAAGTTGCCCCTGAATCCTAAAGATGAATTCATGGTAGTGATTAAAATTAATATTTAGGTTCTGTTTAACAGCTCTATCTTGTTGTCATTTTTGCTTGAGTTTCGGAAATCACAATATTTTATTATTTAAATTGTATTTTTGAATGTAGAAATAGACTTAAAGTGTTAAAAATTCCAAGACACTTGGATTATACATAATTAACTACTAAAATCTGTAAACACAACAATTTCTAACAAGATTTCTGATAAATATCCTCCCAACAAAAAAATCCAAAAATTGAAACATTTACACTAAAGATTGAATTTATAAATCCCTAAAATTTATTAATTGTTGTGAAATTTAAATTATTTCTAGAATGTAAAATTGAAAAAATGTACACTGAATTTTATTTTAATAAATTAAAATTCTTATTTTGACTTTTAAAATTTTATTTACTAATTAATTATCTTATTTTAATAAATGAAATATGTTTTTTCTTTTAATTTATTTTTATTTCTTATTTATTAATTTATTTAATTTTAATAAATTAAAATTCTTATTGTCTTTTTTAATTTTATTTACTAATTAATTATCTTATTTTAATAAATTAAATATGTTTTTTCTTTTAATTTATTTTTATTTCTTATTTATTAATTTATCTTATTTTAATAAATTAAATAAGTTTTTTTTTTAATTTATTTTAATTTCTTACTTATTAATTAATTAATTTTATGGTGATTTAATTTTAAACATATATATATATTTTATAATGTTTTTTATTTATTAATCAACATATTTCATTTTAATTTTATAAATATTATGTTTTTTCATTATTAAATATATTGATGATGATAATTAACCTAGACCAATTGGTTTATTGGACCTTAAGAAGATAAGAGATTAGTTGGTTTTATTTAAAATTGTATTTCTGTGTTTAAAACACATTGAGATAAGGGTTCCAAGATCACCATAGTTTTGATGACTTGGGAGGTTAGGAAGTTGACAAATATTTTTAAATTTGAATCTAATATGGGTATATGCAAGGCAATCTATTTTTCATCTTCTGCCAGCTTAATGTTACAAAGATAACATATTATTTCATCCCATGGTCTTTTGAGAGTTGTTCATCCCACTATGTTTTGGGAGTTGTCCAATACCCAATTTCACTATGTAGCTAGTGAGAGCTTGTTCTTATTTTAGCAATGTTGATTTTCTTTTTTGTACTTCTCAAAACTAAGAGGTAATTTTCATCTTCTAAATTATGGTTGACCACCTCCTTTTACTCTCTTAATTTCCTTTTATCCGCTAATTCTTTATCAAGCTACATGTATTCTCCTTAAATTTAAAAGTGATAATATTTGTAATATTAAATTGATATTGTGCGTGGTGGCTTCTTCTTGTATTCCCCATTGATTTAGCTAATCCTTGACATATTTATGCCATCCCTACTTGATTTGTTGGTGTTTGAAGCAATTATGGGGAACCTCTTATCATCCATGTTGTTTATCTTATTCTTGTCAGTTAGGTATCTAGTCATAGAAATGCTCTCAATGGGAGAAATGTTTGCTTCTATGAGGAGGATAGGATAGGGCGTATTTCCCTTAATTTTCAGATTATTTAACTTATTGAATTCCTTTTGATCTCTTCTATATTTCTCGAGGATTCTATAGATATACTACAACCCCAAACTTCACATCCATATAAGATAACCAGGATGACGAGAGTGTGAAAGATTTTTTTTTTTTATCCCAAAGCTAAAGGTCTGCTAATTTACAATTTTTTTTGATCCCATAATAAACTTTCCACCCTCCACTTATCCTTTTTTCAATGCTATAGTTCCAATTGAGCTTGCGATGGATATCGATGCCAAGATATTTTTTTGAAGGAACTTCCTTCAAGCTATTGTTGTCATAAACAAAAGTATCATAGGTGATCCTTTTGGATTTAATTATGTAATGTCCCTTTCCAAATAGGAGCTCCAGAAGAGGAGGCTTAATGGTCTAAACTGCCTCGTTAGACTATAGTCAGGGCCAAAGAGGGGTAAACAGGGTTACTAGAGGTCACTCCAGTCACAGGTGTTATATTCGGAAAGTGACATTGAGCTAAAAAGGGTTAAAAGGGATTTTAAGTCATTATGAGCTAAAAATAGAAGTCAACAGTGAATTAGGGTTTCTGCAGTGATTGAGGGTTTTGGAAGTCAACATCGAATTAGGGTTTCAACATGATTTAGGGTTTTGGAAATCAACAGGGAATTAGGATTTCAGCATGATTTAGGGTTTTGGAAAGTCATAAAGGAAGGTTCAGCGACCTAATTCATCATTATGCAGATTATGACTTGTCATTGAGGAGAAGAGGCACATCTCAGGAGAGATAGTTCAATGTATTTCAAGAGGAAGACACCAGTTGGTTGATTTCGTTGTTGAAAGACACACCCTAGTGAGTAGGAAGATCATCCAGGTCTTCCATCATTCTTCATTGATTCTGCAGTGCTCCCATATTCTAGGTATTATCTTTTGGTTGCTTATTTGTATTCCGGCTAAGATCCTTTTGTCTTTTGATCTAGCCGAGTGTTGTTATTTTATTCAGCCGCAGTTGCTATTTATATTCTGGCTAAGATCCTTTGTATGTTGATCTAGTCAATTATTGTCAGTTATTCAGCTGCATTCGACCATTCTGTAATCCATAGAGATATCATAATACAAACTTTGCATTCCTTTGTTGCGTTTATTATTTGTATGATCATTTATATATTGTAAACCTTTGATCCTACACACACATTAACAGCGTTTCCTAGACTAGCCAAGTTAGGAACATTACAGTGGCATCAGAGCTTTAGTCTTGCTAGCATGTGACTAAAGACAATGAGCGCAACAAAAGAACCAAAGGGCCGTGAACACGTAGGTGATGAATATGTCACTTACAACAGGCATCAGGAAAGAAGGCATAGGCCTAATTTTCCCCGTTTTCCTCCTAGCTCAGAGGAAGAAGAAGAGGCACACAAAGAAGCAGAGAGAAGGGCAGAGCGTGAGGCTGAGCGCGAGACAGAGAGGATGCTAGGAGACATATATGAGCGACCAGAGGGCAGTGGCAAGGCCCCCGTAGATCCAGAGGCAACTTTCATGTAGCTTATCAATAGTATGTTAGCTAGTCAATGGACCATGTCTCAGTCCTTGTCACAGGTGGTTAATAGATTGGCTAGAGTGGGCACCCTAGATACATAAGTCCCGCATACAGCACAGGGGAACTCGGGAGCAGGTAGTAGACCCCAGTCACCCTCTCGCACATACACCTCTGTGAGTAGGATTCCCAGACCCTTATTTCCCAGTTTCTAGAGGGCACCCTCGGTAGCAGCACCACCACCAATAACACAGAGGCCACCCACTCATGCCAATGGCATTGCAAAGTATAGGAGGGAGTACGTAGCATTGGGTCGTGACTTCCATCAGTACATGACCTTAGTCAAGTACTGTGGACTCAGACTCAGGAATCACCCCAGAGAGCCATAGAGGGGAGGACCACAACAGCAGCAGGGGCATAACCTCGATTTCATCTGAAGAGTTGGGAAACTCACCATCCCTTCTTTCGAAGGATCATACAAATACACCACCAAAGCTTGGGTACATAAGATAGACATGTATTACAAGCTCAAGCAGATGACCGAGATAGAGGCCATCATTTTCGCGACCTTACACTTGGAGGGTGAGGCACATGAGTGGTGGTATCATGGACTGGTGACATTGGGTCACAGTCGCATCACCTTATATAGGG
Organism: Picea glauca; assembly: GCA_000966675.3. Lineage (NCBI taxonomy): Eukaryota > Viridiplantae > Streptophyta > Pinopsida > Pinales > Pinaceae > Picea > Picea glauca. The sequence continues at coordinate 1,434,042 of JZKD02S0222552.1, forward strand.
AGTTTACAGATAGGATCATGGATAGGTTTGACAAGAAGGATCTCGAGATACACTTCAGGGATCTAGCCAAGTTGAGACAAACTAGCACAACAAAGGCATTCATCATAGAGTTTCAGTGAGTATCCATGGCAGTGACAGATATATCAGAGCCCAGGCTAATCATGTTATTCACAGAAGGACTCATAGAGCCTTTGAGAGGATGGGTGAAGGTATACAGGCCTCCCACTTTGCAGGATGCCATCCTTCACACTCAAGATCTGGCAGACTCAGTGCCAAAGACTAAAACTTTGTCCAAACCATTTGTGCCCCAGAGGGATCAAGACAGGAAGCCATTTCAGAGAGAATGGAAGGGCAAGAAGAAGTTGGATGATGAGACTAGGCAAGAGCTTATGAGGAAGAAGATTTACTTCAGCTGCATAGATCCTTGGGTCCCAGGCCACAGGTGCATGGGCAAAGGAGAGATTCATTATATTGAGGTAGAAACAGACAACGTGGATAGTGAGGAGGAGGAGAAGGACAGTGGATCCACTAGTTTAGAGGATGAGTCAGCACCAGTAGAGGAGCAGCCTCTCCGTAGACCACCGACACTTGTAGGAGCCCATCCTCCAGTAGTCCCACAACTGCCAGAACAGGCTAACATGAGGAAACCAACAAACGGAGGTGTCATAGTGACCCTTTCTGGTGTTCCTAGGTATGATAACCTCTGTATCAGAGGGATTATTCAGGGGCAATGGAAAATCGCCCTAATAGATGGTGGGGCCACCCACAACTTCATCGACGCTTCACTAGTATCGAGACAGGCACTTCAGACAGAGGAGTTTGGGGGTTTGAAGTTGCGGTAGCAGATGGACACACAGTGGAGTGTCTAGACAGAGTTCCAAACTTAGATATGAAGTTAGGCAACTACACAGTGAGAGACACTTTTTATGTGGTTGACCTATCGGACACAGATGTGGCGTTAGGATTTCAGTGGATGATTACCTTGGGAAAAATCACTAACAACTACCAAACCTTGGAAATGGGATTCAAAGATCAAGATGGGAAGGAGGTTGTTCTAAGAGGTATGTCGATAGGAGCACCCAGGAAAGTTTCAACCAAGAGGATGGAGAGGATATTTAGACATGGGGAGGTAGCATATGCCGCAGAATGCTTGATCACTACTCAGAAGGATTCGAAAGGTTAACAACCATACCATACAGTTATCAAGAATTTATTGGAACGACATGAATAGGTCTTTGAGGAAATTCCACCAGGGAGACCACCTGACAGGGGGTTTGAGCACACCATTGAGTTGGAGGAGGGGGGCAAACCTATGATCACCCCCCCTATCATCATCTTAGGAGGTTCAAGGATGAGATAGAGAAGGCAATCAAGGAATTGTTGGCGATGGGACACATCAGACCGAGCAACATCCCATTTGCTTCTTCAGTTGTCTTAGTTCTGAAGAAGGATGCCACCATGAGGATGTGCATTGATTACCAAGCCTTGAACAAGAAAACCATCAAGAACCGATACCCTATCCCACGCATTGACGAGTTGATGGATGAACTGCATGGGGTATTTTTCTTCTCAAAAATTGATCTACGCTCTGGATATCATCAGATCAACATCCAAGAGAAGGATATAGAGAAGATGACATTTCGATGTCATTTTGGACACTTTGAGTTCCTGGTTATTCCATTTGGGCTAACCAATGCACCCACAACATTCCAGTCTTACATGAACCATATATTCAGGGATCAGTTAAGGAAATCAGTCTTGGTTTTCTTCGATGACATCTTGATCTATAGTCAGTCATGGGAAGAGCATATGAGGCACCTGGATAAGGTATTGAGCATCATGGAGGTACAGTCATTATATGCCAAAGAGCCCAAGTTCGAGTTTGGTATGACAGAGTTGCTTTACTTAGGCCACATCATCAGTGCACAGGGGGTACAGGTGCACCAAGAGAAGATCAAGGCCATTCTGGATTGGCGAACGCCCAAGAACGTGATAGAATTGAGGAGCTTCTTCAGGCTGTGCATCTATTACAAGCGATTCACTTGGGGTTTTTCTCATCTTGGCGCACCATTGATAGATCTTACCAAGCACGGGGCCTTCATATGAACCGAGAAATCACATGAAACCTTTGATCACATGAAGGAAGTCATGGGCACTTGTCCAGTGTTGGCACTACCAGACTTCACCTTTCCCTTTGTACTAGAGTGTGATGCATCTGGCGAAGGGATCAGTGCAGTTTTGATGCAGGGAGGACACCCCATTGTATTCGAGACTCTGAAGCTTAGTCAACTTGAGAGGTTGTACTCCATTTATGACAAGGAAATGTTGGCAATCATGCATGCCTTGACCAAGTTCAGACAATATTTGGTGGGAAGCAAATTCATTGTCAAGACCGATCACAACAAATTGAAGTATTTGCTTGAGCAGAAGGACCTTAGTGAGCATTGTGACCCTATGGCTTACCTTTACCATTCACTAAGTCTAAATTGTCACCTATATTTGTATTATTCGTTTAGGATATTAGTAATATATCCTTAAGTGATGACTAATGAGTTAGTTAAGATTGACTAGCCTAGTCATCATGCATGATTTTAGGATCTAGATAAAATCTCTCTATGAGGTGGCATCACCAATTGTACTATAAATATGTAACATTGGAGTGAATAATAATGTGTTGGCTATTATGCCTTTTCCACCATGTTGTTGTTCTTGTTTATGATTTATCAATCGTTGTTTTTCTTCTTTAGGATTTATCAATTGGTATCAGAGCCATGGTGAAAAGAGGATGAAAATATCATCCTCATAGTTTCTCCATGGTAGTTTTCCATGGGAGGTTTAATAGCTTCATGGAAGCTTGAAAGGTGTTGCAAATGGATACTCTAAGATGAATCAATTCGTAGTAGGGTGAATCAGAGTTAAAGCACATAGACGGGAAGTTGTAACTATGAATTGATTATGAGAAAGAGAGAGGAGGTGTGACTGGAGATTGCACCGTGTACGGCCTTGTTTATAGTGAATATATTGCAGCGCAATTTGCATGGATACTTGTGTCGAGACTAGTAGATTGGAGTGAGAATTGTAGCACTATTGAAAACAGACCATTTCTTTGGAGGAATTTGGTCTGGCAGGAACCTCTGGATTGGATGGATGGTCTGGTGCCATAGTTATGGGTGAAATCTATAATAGAGAGTGTGGATTTCTGTATTAATTAATAACTGAGTCTGTTGGGTTTATTTCTGCATTGAAATTGTTCCCCGGATCATGGATGGCTTGGAATCTTCACTAGTGTTTAACCCACATGCAATCTTTCCGAGTGTTTAACTCACAGATCACAGCCATAAGAGAACAAGATACTTGTTGAGTTGCAGTTAGATCTCTAACTTCAGCCCCAATCATGTCGTCCTAAGTTGAGATATCCTGGGAAGAAGGACGGATTCTCATTACATTTGATTATGCCTGTAGGAAGGGAGATTGTGATAATAGGCAGGGAGATATTTTCAGAGGAAGATTGTGATCATAGGCATAACCAAAGGAATGATTAGAGGCACAATGATAATTACAAGAGGCATAGGTACGTTCATAGAAATTATCAGAGGCATACGCACTTTCAGAGGAATGATCAGAGGAAGAGGCATCGTCAAAGAATTGTGAGGATGTGAGCCAATTCTGGCAAAGATCGTGGAGCTGCTGAGTGGTGTGATGATTTGGCCAAGTTCCTTTAATTAGATTTGGCGTGATATGCATATCTCATCTCGATCGGCAACCTCAGAAGCAACAGACATCTTCACTCCACCATGGTTGTACGAGCAAGCTCATCTTTCCCTCTTCACCATCAATGGCAATGGATGGAAGCCATAGTCACCAAGCGTCCTGCATGAATATAGTATTGGCTGGACGACTCTCAAATGCAATTCGATGGATCTCCTCCATGATCCTTTATGGCTTGATCTGTTGATTTTTGTGGATCATTATCAATCCTCCTATGCGCTATGACGTTTTAGATCTACATACGCAGCTCCCATGTAAATCTTTGTCTGTGGCCCAACCCTCCATTTCTAAGTTCTTCATCTGGCTCCTGCTCAGCAACACTTTCTAGATTAGATCCCATCTTGCTCAAAGCCTCTTCATATGCATCTATCAGCTCTAAATAACCAATCACATTCAACAGAGCCCTACCCTATAAAAACTCCATTGATAAATAATAAGTCTGCTTAGGATTAATCTCATCATAATACTCCGTTATCTCATTCCATCGTCAGATTAGACTATCTCGTACGCTCTCAGGAGTCGCCATGTAAGCTTGTGGCAACTAAAATTTAAAAGGCGAGAAACAAGGCATGAACTCTGCATGATATTTATTGTTCGATGCAATAGACGAAGGCCTGAAATATGGTGATCTGGTGCAACAATTGTGTGCTCTTTCTTCCATTATATGCGAGGATCCTATCTTTACGGAGTAAGCCATATCTCCACTCCAATAGATTCATGTATGTGTGCCTTCTCCTCCAAATGAATGTTGTGATGCATTGGTATGTGTGAAGTGTTTTATTCAAATATGTCATGTTTAATACTTTATTATTAAACATTAAAATAAGTTACTATGTCATTTTCCAGTTTAAGAGGTAGGAGTGAGTGAGAGGATTTACTTAAACATTAAAATAATGTCTAGGGAGGTAATTTGTATGGAAGGATATGGGGTCTCCACTTTTGAGAAGTTTTACTTTGGAATGTTCTTCTAATTGAAGATATTTTCTAGTTAAGGGGGGCACATTTTTAAAGGCGAGAGAAGTTCAATTTCAAAATTAAATTGTAATTTTGAAGTTCAAAGAGTTGATAAGAGTCCAGTAAAATACTCTCTCACATTCTTTTTCGACGATACTTTTAGAGGGTCAAGGCCAAGCCCCTAAAAGATACTCTTTTTTTTTTCTGGTTCTTTGAGTAGTGTGCAATGGTGAATGATTCTTTTAATGTTTTCATGGTGTTTTGTGTCTAGTTTTGACACTACACTTATCCTACAACTATACACACATGAAATCCGCATCAAGCAAGAAAATTCAAGCATAACTCATGTTATTCAAGAACAATGTTACTCATGCACATGCATTCAAGAAAAAGTAATGCAAATCAAGCATCAACAAAGAATACTAAATCAAGAAACAAGTCAAGCTCATAAGCAAAGGATAACTGCACTCAAAAGCATCGACAACGCATTCAAATTTGAAGATTAATTCAACTTTGAATCATGATTTATTGTAACTTGCAAATAGTCCTTTTGTAAGTTTACTTGTCTTTATAAATCAAGTGAAATTGAATTTGTCATAAGGTGCATTTTCGGCTGAGCTCGACACCCTAGAGTCATTTTAAGTCATAATTGACAAGGATGAGTACTTGAAACTCATATCATTGTAATACTTTGGGATGCATTTTTCGTGGTAACCGACATCCTCAACTTCTTGGAAGAAAGAAAGAAAAGCTCAAGTGAGCGAGAAACAAATTCAAGCGAGCGAGAAGAGAAAGTGAACGAGAAGTTCAAGAAAGGCAAGTTCAAGTGAGCATGAATAGAAAGCGAGCGTGAAATTCAAGTGAGCAAGTTGCAAAATAAAAACCTTCTTCTGACAAGTCAAATTGTAATCAGGATCTACCTGCACAAGGAGACCTCATTTAGTTTTTTTGAAATGGCTCGAAGTCTCGAATTATTAGAGTTACTGAACACTCTAATAAACACCACTGAAGACAACACAGTGACATTGAAAAAAACAACTCTTCAATCAGTGCTAACTTGTTTGAAAGTGACGCAAGCTAAAGTTAGACTTCTTCAATCTCTATCCCAACTATTGAATGATGAGTTGACTGATCTCAAAGATCAACAACCAATGAATTTTTCTGAACTAGTTTTTGTTTAGAACAACCCTCTCTATGATGATAATTATGATGATGATAAAGATGATGATGATGAAGTTTTTAATCAACAACCAGTGAAGGAACAACACAGTGATACAACTTAAGAATTAGTTTCAGATGAAGTTGAATATATTCATGAACCTACAATTCAAGAGTTTTCTTTTGATTTCAGTGAAGAAAACCTTTCAATGATGCATCAACATGTAGTAAATCCACTTCCTTGGATTCAAAGCAACAGGTTCATAATAGTCTTTCCAAGCCCATCATCAGACCTTGGGAAGAAATCATCTACAACAAGAATAGAACATGACTTGGATATGACAAGGAAGTTACCTTTCATATTCCTGATTATTCCAGACCAATCAAGTTTCAAAGTGTTGGATTCCTTCAAGAAGCTTCAACTTCACCTGTTCAAGTTCAGCATTAGAATGATAAGTGTCAACATTGTAATTGAGTTGGTCACAACGAGAATCAGTGTTTTGATCTCCATCCTTGCCATCATTGTGGTAAGCATAACCATTCTTCAGACAAATGTTCAACACTGAAGAAACCTACAAGATTGAAGATTCACTATGAGTGGATTGATCCTTGGCAATGGTCATCAAGAACTAAGCAATTATATAAGTCTTACTGTAGAATTCCATCTCGAGTAAAGACCAATATTGTATCACATAAAATTTGTGCACCTCATATAAGTGTTCCCCTTATGGAATAACTTTCGAGCATGGCCCTCACGGGATGAGATAACATGTGGTTTTTTCTGCATGCCCACTTTGTGTTTTACTCAAAATGAAACAAGTACGGTACTCTCTTTAGCCTAGAAGGGGGGAGTACAATGATGTAACTCTCATGCACCTTAAGGGGGGGAGTTCAAAATTCTAGTGAAGATGGTTCATGAAACCACTTATGGTCTCTCCTTTTAGCTGACAAAGGGGGGAATTGATGATGGAATTGAAGATGGTTGCAAACAGAAAGTTTCGACAACAACAAACATCAAGTATGCCAGATGGGCATGAAATTTTCCAAATGGAAAACTGTGGTCTGTAGATGACAGACTTTGGGAGAATTATGGTTCAATAAGTTTAAGTTGAATCATATAGATTTTGATTTATGGAGCAATGATTTGAACATTTGGTTCACATAGATGGTCATTCGACCTAGCAGAGGACAAGAGGATCCTTCTGCATTGCAACATGGCATTTGATTGAGTTGTCAGGCATTTTCAGGGATGTGTCATACCAGAAGCTGACTCACTTCTCTTGGTTTGCTCTCATCAGATTGGAGTTTACATCAAGTAAACAATTTGCATGCATCTTGGCTCACATGATTACATTGTGAGATTTTCCAGAGATGGCAGACTTTGGCAAGATTATGGTTCAATGACTTGCAATTGAATCATACACATGATACATTGGGATGTTGTTGGACACCTAAAAGTGTCAATATTGGTTATTGGTTATCCAAAAACCATCAGATACATGGTATCAATTGGTTAGTGGTCATCCCAAACCACAGATTCAGAGAGCACTTTCAGTGATACACTGATAGTAGAGTGGTGATACTACATGTTCACCAATTAGCATAAGACATCAGATTCTTCTAGCTAAAATAATTGGCAAAATGATCAAATTGTCAAGCAATTAGGGAATGTTCATATATTGCAGCTGTTCACTTCCATATCTCAGATTTCTTCCAGTTCATTTGAAATGAACATGTTCAACATCTAGATTGGCGGTTTTTCAGGCAGTTCTTCATTGAGGCTCGGCTCAGGAGTTTCATTATGAAGACTTGGAATTATTGATTAGAATTGTGATTGAGGGGGGGATTGTT
>JZKD02S0222552.1:1441822-1465975 GCA_000966675.3 Picea glauca
TATTTGTATTATTCATTTAGGATATTAGTAATATATCCTCAAGTGATGACTAATGAGTTAGTTAAGATTGCCTAGCCTAGTCATCATGCATGATTTTAGGATCTAGAGAAAATATATCTATGAGGTGGCATCACCCATTGTACTATAAATATGTAACATTGGAGTGAATAATAATGTGTTGGCTATTATGACTTTTCCGCCATGTTGTTGTTCTTGTTTATGATTTATCAATTGTTGTTGTTCTTCTTTAGGATTTATCATGTGCCAACAGAAATGGGTGACGAAGGTACATGAATTCAACTTTGACATAGAGTATGTCAAGGGGAAGAAGAACATTGTGGATGATGCACTATCGAGGAGACCTGTGGCATGTTCTTTGATGGAGATTTCTGCAGATTAGAAATCCCACTTGTTAGTGGAATATTCCAAGAACAAGTTCGATTGTGAGGTGATGGATGGGAAGATATAGGATGACCGGTATAGGGTCATTGACAATGTCATATTTTACAAGGATAGAGTCTACTTGGTGCTATATTTAGTTCATAAGAAGAAAATCCTCACCGCAATTCATGATTCACCTCTAGTAGGCCATCAGGGGTTTTTCAAAACCTACAGACAGGTCAGAGAGAGGTTCGCATGGAAGGGCCTCAAACAAGACTTTATGAGACACGTTAGTGAGTGTGTGACTTACCAGCAGAATAAGTTAGAGCATGGTCTTCCAGTAGGGCTACTTCAACCACTCCCCATTCCAGAGCAGAAATGGGAGACTATATCCATGGACTTCATCACTAGTCTACACAAGGTCCAGGGTAAGGATTGTATCTATGTAGTGGTCGACAGATTGACCAATTTTTCTCACTTCTACACCATACCGACATATTACAGTGTAGTTCAGGTAGCCAATATTTTCTTCAGGAAGGTCTTTAGACTTCATGGTTTGCCAAAGAACATCATCAGTGACAGGGACAGTCGGTTCATAGGGATATTTTGGAGAGAGTTGTTTTGGTTGGTGGGGACAGAGTTGACACCTAGCACTAGCTATCACCCTCAGACAGATGGGCAGACCGAGATTTTCAACAAGTGGGTTGAAGGGTATTTGAGGAACTAATGCAGGAGCATCGTAAGAAGCCAGCCAAGCAGGAATGAGGGTGGAAGATAGCTGGAAAAGCACAACACATATTTTGCACATTTTGAAATGTTTTTGAAAAATTAATGAGCAGATATTAATTTAGTAGTTAAAGGAAGCGTACTTGCATGTTGTAAACAGATCTTGAACAATTTTCTCTCATCTGCTGAATGTAATAGACATTAATTATGTTTAATGAAAGTAGGTAGATTTGAATTCATAGATTAGACAGTTTAGAGAGTAGGATGGAAAACGAATATAGACACCCTCATTATTGTAGCCTTGTAACATTATCATCATTGAGATCTATAGTAGAGAGATGTAGAGAAGAACCCATGTACAGGAGCATTCGAGTTAATATATGAAGCTTTTATTCAAATTTCATGGTGTTATGATGCTTATTGTTTACATTTGTTAAATGGTATGTTTACAATTGGTTTGTTTTCTCTGTTATGCATTTATCTCAATGATGTGTTGTGTGTATGATTTCATGTTGAATGTATGAAGTCTGATAGAGGAGAAGAATGAGTTTCAATTGTTTCTCATCTTGAGAGTTCTTGCAAGGAATGTTTGCAAGGTGTGCATTGACAAGAGTTTGAGTTTTATCTCAGAAAGCTCAGGAGAGATACGGTTGTTCTCATACTAGTAGAAGTGCAGGAGAAGCACAGAGTCGTGCAAGGTGTGCGTAGGCTAGTTGAAACCTTAGACGTTATCAACTAAGGTTAAGGTTGAAGGACTACTATTGCAAAAGAGTGCACAGGGTCGAAGACTCAAATAACCAAAAGTTATTTGAAAGTTTTCTGCAAGGAGTGCAAGAAGGAAACCCTTTTGGAAGGCTTGAGTTTGCAAGTAAAAGCTCAGGAGGGATAACACCTTTGAACACTTGAAAGGAAGGAAGAAATTGAACCGCTTCAAAGGGAGACGAGGATTGAAGCCATCGCATAGAAATTAAGTTCAGGAGGGAGAATATTTAGTTGTTTGGGAAGAAACCATTGAAGCATGAATCGAGCAGTCAGTATTCTCTGTGGAGAGCTCATGAAGTAGCGAGGACCGTAGGATCCAGTGAAGTTGCAAGGTGATTAGAGGCTAGTGAAACCCATCACCTTAAGATACAATATCAACATGAGTTATTGATCATGCTTTGTGTAAGTTGTTGAATCATATCACGAACTCGGGGTTCATGAGTTTGGAGGCCAGATCAAATTTCTTGGTTTGCTCAAAGTTTTGAGTTGCAAGGAATAGAGAAGGAGATCTAGACCATTAGATCCAAAAACATGGGAGAACCATTAGATCAAAATCTTCGTGTGGTATCGCGTACTTGGGGGTTTGGGAGTTGAGAGAGTTTCTTTTTTATTGAAAAAGTCATGAAGTGCCGAGCTTCGAGGGCTCGTGCGAACACATGGTACATCCATTTGGTGGGGACCATGTGGTTGAGAGGTGGCGCAAACATAGAGCATAGAGAATAGTGGAAGCGATGACAGGTAGTGGACACACGTCACCTGGGAAGGCGTCAACTATTGCTGACTTATCTTGTCTCGAGGATTCGCAAAGGAGGAGAACAAGGGCTCAACACTTCAAATTATGAAGTTGTGAGTTACGAGGGGTGCTAAAGCTAGACCCTATCTAGTGGTTGTTGGTAGAGGTGCTAACCAGGAGAAACCATACCCATATAGCCATCTAGGGTATCAAAGGTTTGGAAAAGAGGAGTCGAGGATCTTCGACTCATGAACTTGGGAGTTGCGAGTTGCGAAAAGCACTTGCGCTAAGGCCCGGTTTTTGGTTTTGAGGAGGTGAAGACTCACACCTGGTGTACATGGTGTAGGTGGATTTTTTGTGAAGGACCTGTGGATCGGATTTATTGAATGTTTCAGCAGGGAACTGAGGTAGTCTCTTCAACTCATGGAGGGGATTAGAACGATCCAGTGTGGATATCAGACAAAGAGGAGTCGTGGGTCTATGTCAAGAGTGGTATCAGAGCCTAGAACAAGTTCTTTTCTTTTTGTAGTAGAGAAAAGAGAAACATTTTACGGTCATGCCGTCGAGAAGAAGAGACAGACCAATGCCAATACCTAATCCAGCAAGGGAAATAGAAATGCGCGAGTTATGTGCTAGACTTGATTCCATGGAGACATCACAGAGGCTCAAAGCTGACGCTGGGGATATCAGCGAAGCTGAAAGTGAGAATGAAGATGGAAACGAAGGAGAAGAAGTTGTAATCGAAGATGCTACAGATGAATGCCTATTCATACTTAGATGTTGAAGAACTTCTAGACTGGATTAGATCTCTAGACAAATACTTCAACTATGAGGATGTCGAGGAAGACAAGAAATTCAAACATGTCAGTACTAGACTTAAAGGGCATGCAACACTATGGTGGGATGAACTGCAGGTTGATAAATGCTGCAAGGGAAAGCAAAAAATCAAGAGCTCGGATAGAATGGTTGGAAAGATGAAAGCCAAATTTATACCCAGGGATTATCAAATCACTTTATTTCAGAGGATGCAGAATTTGAGACAAAAGATGATGTCTGTGAAAGAATGCACTGAAGAGTTCTGCAAGATAAACATCAGGGCAAGTCATCGGAAAAGTGACGATGAAAAGGTTGTCAGGTACATGAATGGTCTGCGATATGAAATTCAAGATGAGATGACCATGATGACCATTCGAACTATGGAAGATGCTTATCAGATGGCTCTTAAAGATGAAGAGAAGCTGAGTTGGAAGCAAGGTCAAAGAGGCCAAGGTAGAAGTCAAGCCAGAGGCAAAACTATTGCCCAAGATAAAAATCAGAAACCTAAAGAAGAGGGGAAGAGACCTCAACCTCGACCTGAGAGAGGAGGAAGCTCACAAGGAGGGCAGTATGCTGATAGAAATACTTTTCCTCGAGCCAGAGGAAGAGGAAGAGGCAGATGAGGTGAAGTGAAATGCTTTGTCTGTGGAAAAGTCAGACATAAATCCTATGAATGCCCAGATAGGAAGAAAGATGGTGGTGAAACTCACATTGTTGAAGCTCAAGGATGGAATGTTGAGGTAGAAGACGTTGAGGGTGGAAGATCCTTAATGATGAGGAAAGTTCTCTTAAAGCGAGAGAAGGAGGCAGAGAACTCGACCCAAAGAAACAATATGTTTTAGACTTCTTGCAAAACTAAGGATAGAGTATGCAAGGTCATAGAGGACAACAATAGCACAGAAAATCTCGTATCTACAGAGATGATAGAAAAGTTGGAGCTGGAGACTGTTGCACATCCAAGCCCATACAGAGTTTTGTGGCTACAAAAAGGACATTAGGTAAATTTCACTAAACAATGTTTAGTTGAATTTAAAATTGGAGGATATAAAGATGAAATATTATGTCTTGTCATTCCCATGGATGTTTGTCATCTATTGCTGGGTATACCATGGAAATATGATAGAAACATAGTTCATGATAGGAGAAAGAACACGTACACCCTAGAGAAAAATGGTAGGACTCACATGTTGTTGCCAATTAAGGATAAAGAAGTGAAAACAGAGATGAGAAACACTGTACTTTTCATGAGTGGGAAGGAACTTCTTAATGAGGTTAAGAAGAAGGAAGACACACAATTTATTATGGTCAGGAAACCCAAAATTGTTTTAACTAGTACAAGAATAGATGATTTACCAGAGGAAATCCAAGAGTTGTTGGAAGAGTTTGTTGATATAGTAGTTGACAAACTACCTTGTTCATTGCCACCTATCAGGAGTATAAGCCATCATATCAATCTTATACCTGGAGCCAGTTTACCGAACAAAGCAGCGTACAGGTTGATGCCGCAGGAAAATGAAGAAGTTAAGAGACATGTCCAGAACTTAATGGACAAAGGATTGATTCGGGAGAGATTGGGTCCATGCATTGTTCCAATAGTGCTCATCCCAAAGAAAGATAGAGGTTGGAGAATGTGTACAGACTCAAGGGCAATCAATAAGATTACCATTAGATATAGATTCCCATTGCCAAGGATGGATGACTTGATGGATTTCTTGAGTGGAACAAAGTTTTTTTCAAAGATTGATTTGAAAAATGGATATCATCAGATTCGAATGAGAGAAGGTGATGAATGGAAGACAACATTCAAGACAAATGAGGGGCTGTATGAATGGATTGTCATGCCATTTGGCTTAACGAATGCACCCAATACTTTCATGAGATTGATGAATGAAATCCTGAACGATTTCATTGGGAAATTCGTCATTGTGTATCTTGATGATATATTAATTTTCAGTAGGTCAGAAGTAGAGCACTTAAAGCATTTAGCCGCAGTGATGGGGAGATTACAACAAGAGAAATTGTTGATCAATGTGAAGAAATCATCATTTATGAGAATATAACTCATTTATTTGGGTTTTGTTATCTCTGCAAATGAGTTAAAAATGGATCCGAAAAAGGTAAATGCAATTAAAAATTGGCCATCCCCAAAAAGTGTGTTTAAAGCTCGAAGCTTCCATGGTTTGGCTAGCTTCTACAAGAAATTCATTCGAAACTTCAGTGGAATTAGCACACCAATGATGGATATGGTGAAGAAAAGACATAAATATTTTCACTGGATGAAGGAAGTAGAGAAGAGCTTCAATCTAATGAAGAAAAAGATCACTCAGCAAACAATTTTGGTTTTGCCAGATTTCAGCAAGACATTCTAGGTTAAGTGTGATGTGAGTGGATTTGTAATTGGAGCGGTCTTGAGCCAAGACAACAGGCCAGTCGCATATTTCAGTGAAAAACTGAATGAAGCGAAGATCAAGTACTCCACATATGAGAAGGAATTCTATGCAGTCATACAAGAATTGAAGAAGTGGAGACATTATTTGGTTCCCAAGGAGTTTGTTTTGTATAGTGATAATCATGATTTACAATTTGTGAGTCAAAAGGAGAAGTTGAACCAAAAACATGTTAAATGGGTTGAATTCATGCAGAATTTTACTTTTGTGATTAAGCATATTTCTATAACTGGTAACAAAGTTGTTGATGCTTTAAGCAGGAAATGTTTTCTTATGCAAGAATTCAGAGTCAAGACTTTAGGTTTTGATAACCTCAAAGAAATGTACAAGGATCACCCATATTTTAAGGAGGCATATGAGGCATCTGAGAATTCAATTCTTAGAGATAGAATCCCATGGACTGAATACATGATCCAAGATGGATTATTGTTCAGGGGAAATCAACTATGTATTCTGAAATGCTCCATGAGGGAGAATTTGCTAAAGGAAAAACACAGTGGGGCATTGGTCGGACATTTCGGTCATGACAAGACGTTATCAAAGTTGAGTAGCTCATATTATTGGCAAAGGATGAGAACAGACGTTAAGAAATTTGTGGAAAGATGCAGAATTTGTCAGCACATGAAAGGAAAGAGGCAGAATGCAGGATTATACCAACCATTACCCATACCTGAAAGGCCATGGGATGTAGTGAGCATGGATTTCATATTGGGACTGCCAAGGACACAAAGAGGATGCAATTCGATTTTTGTGGTAGTTGACGGATTTTCAAAAATGGGACATTTCATACCATGCCAGAAAACTAGTGATGCAACTCTTATTGCAAACCTTTTTTTCAAGGAAGTCATCAAACATCATGACATACCAAGAAGTATCATTTATGATTGAGATACCAAGTTCGTAGGACATTTTTGGAGGACCTTATGGAAGAAGTTGGGGACAATTTTGTCTTTCATCTCAACATATCATCCTCAGTCGGATGGACAGACAGAGGTCGTTAATAGGAGCTTGGGAGATTTGTTGAGAAGCTTAGTGACTGAACACCACATTCAGTGGGATCACATTCTGCCACAGGTGGAATTTACTTATAATGATTCACTTAACAGAAGAATAGGGCAGATTCCATTTCAGATTGTATATGGAATGTAGCCAAGGGGATCTTTTGAATTGAAAGATGCAGAACAAGCTGAATTTAGGAGTGCCAGTGTAGAGGAATTTGCAGAAGGAATGAAGGAGCTTCACAGCCGAGTCAAGGAGCGATTGCAGAGTACAAGTTAAGAATACAAGCGGAGAGCAGATCAACACAAGTGAGAACTTCACTTTGAATTTGGTGATTTGATTCTTGCGCATCTTAGGAAGGAGAGGTTCCCAAGGGGAACATATAACAAACTGAAGATGAAAAATATTGGACCATGCAAGGTCATAGGGAAATTTGGGGCAAACGCATATGAGATTGAATTACCCAATCAGGTCGAAATCTCACCAATATTCAATGTTGCAGATTTGTACACTTACAGAGATGAAGAAGCAGGAGCATAGGTGGAGTAGAAAAAAATTCAATGGACAAAACAAATGCATGTAGCAGAAAATCCACAGATGGAAAGCATAATTGAAAAGAGGATTAGCAAAAAGACCAAGAGAAGGGAGTATTTTGAATACTTGGTCAAATGGAAGGGACATCCAGTTGAAGATGCTAGTTGGGAGGATGAATCATAAATTCATAAGCATGGATAGACCATGCTAGAGCTCATGAATAGGAGTTCATGAAAATTTTCAAGCCAAGGAGTATGATGCAGGAGCATCGTAAGCAGCCAACCAAGCAGGCATGAGGGCGGAAGACAGTTGGAAAAGAACAACACACATTTTGGACATTTTGAAATGTTTTTGAAAAATTAATGAGCATATATTAATGTAGTAGTTAAAGGAAGCGTACTTGCATGTTGTAAACAGATCTTGAGCGATTTTCTCTCATTTGCAGGATGTAATAGACATTAAGTCTATTTAATGAAAGTAGGTAGATTTGAATTAATAGATTAGACAGTTTAGATAGTAGGAGGGAAAATGGATATAGACACCCTCACCATTGTAGCCTTGTAACATTATCATCATTGAGAGTTGTAGAGAAGAACCCATGTACAGGAGCATCCGAGTTAATATATGAAGCTTTGACTCAAATTTCATAGTGTTATGATGCTTACTATTTACATTTGTTAAATGGTATGTTTACAGTTGGTTTGTTTTCTCTGTTATGCATTTATCTCAATGTTGTGTTCTGTGTATGATTTCATGTTGAATGTATGAAGTCTGATAGAGGAGAAGAATGAGTTTAAATTGTTTCTCATCCTGAGAGTTCCTGCAAGGAGTGCAATGAAACGTTCACAAGGTGTGCGTTGACAAGAGTCTGAGTTTTATCTCAGAAAGCTCAGGAGAGATACCGTTGTTCTCATACCAGCAAAAGTGCAGGAGAAGCACAGTGTTGTGCAAGGTGTGCGCAGGCGAGTTGAAACCTTAGAAGTTATCAACCAAGGTGAAGGTTGAAGCACTACTATTGCAAAGAGTGCATAGGGTCGAAGACTCAAATAATCAGAAGTTATTTGAAATTTTTCCAAAAGGAGTGCGAGCAGGAAACCCTTTTGGAAAGCTTAAGTTTGCAAGTAAAAGATCAGAAGGGATAACAACTTTGAACACTTCAAAGGAAGGCAGAAATCGAACCACTTCAAAGGGAGACTGGGATTGAAGCCATCAAATAGAAATTAAGTTCAGGAGGGGGAACATTCAGTCATTTAGGCATAAACCATTGAAGCATGAATCTAGCAGTCAGTATTCTCCGTGGAGAGCTCACGAAGTAGTGAGGACCGTAGGATCCAATGAATTTGCAAGCTGATTAGAGGCCAGTGAAACCCATCACCTTACGATATAGGATCAACATGAGTCATTGATCGTGCTTTGTGTAATCCGTTGGATCATATCGTGAACTCGAGGTTCGTGAGTTTGGAGGCCAGACCAAATTTATTGGTTTGCGCAAAGTTCTGATTTGCGAGGAATAGAGAAGGTGATCCAGACCGTTGAATCCAAAAACATAGAAGAACCGTTGGATCAAAATATCTGCATGGTATCACGTACTCGGGGGTTCGAGAGTTGAGAGTGTTTCTTTTCGACTGCAGAAGTCGTGAAGTGTCGAGCGCCGAGGGCTCGTGCGAACATGTGGCACATCCGATTGGTGGGGAGCGCGTGGTTGATAGGTGGCACAAACATAGAGCATAGAGAATAGTGGAAGTGGTAACAGGTAGTGGACACACATCGCCTGGGAAGGAGTCAACTATTGTTGACTTATCGTGTCTCTGGGATTCACAAAGGAGGAGCACAAGGGCTCAATGCTCCAACTTACAAAGTTGCGAGTTGCGAGGGGTGCTAAAGCTAGACCCTAGATAGTGGTTGTTGGTAGAGGCGTTAACAAGGAGAAACCATACCCGTATCGGCATCTCGGGTATTAGAGGTTTGGAAAAGAGGAGTCGAGGATCTTTGACTCACGAACTTGCGAGTTGCGAGTTGCGAAAAGTGCTTGTGCTAAGGCCCGGTTTGTGGCCATGAGGAGGTGAAGACTCACACTTGGTGCACATGGTGAAGGTGGAGTTTTCATTAAGGCCTTGTGGATCAGATTCCTTGAAGGTTGTAGCAGGGAACCGAGGGAGTCTCTTTGACTCATGGAGGAGATTAGAACAATCTTATCTAGATCTCGGACAAAGAGGAGTCGAGGGTCTGCATTAGGAACTATGTAGGAGGACAATAGAGAACGTGGGTAAAGTGGTTACATTTAGGAGAAAATTGCTACAACACCACCTTCCATATGTGCATTGGTATGACACCCTCTTGAGCATTGTACGGATATGATGCTCCCACTTTGGTAGACTTGGTCTTCAGGGAGAGCAGAGCTCCCAAGGCCAAGTATTGGATCATAGAGAGTTAGAAGGTTCTCAAGTTGTTTGAGGAGAACTTGCAGACAGTGCAAAACCGATAGAAGATAAGTGGGGATAGGCACAGGATAGAGCGTAGCTTTGAGGTTGGAGATTTTGTTTTCTTGAGACTCCAACCCTACAGACAGTCATCTATGAAGAAGAGTGGGGTCGAGAAGCTCAAGCCCATATTTTATGGTCCTTACAAGATCATGCACCGAGTAGGCAAAGTTGCTTACGAGCTAGAGCTTCCAGAGGGGAGCAAGATTCGTAATGTGTTCCATGTGTCTTGCCTAAAAAAGGCAATGGGACAATTCATTAACACATCAAAGGAGCTTCCCCCATTGGATGAGGAGGGATCATTGGAGTTAGTTTCAAAGGAGGTTTTGGAGTTGTAGGAGTTGAAACTAAAGAGCAGGGTCATCAGAGAGTGTTTGATCAGATGGAGAGGGCTTCTAGTAGAGGACGCTACTTGGGAGAGAAAGTAGGTGTTGCAACACCCTGGACTGGTATTTCTTGAGGAGAAGTAATTTCGGGAAGGGAGGACTGTAATGTCCCTTTCCAAATAGGAGCTCCAGAAGAGGAGGCTTAATGTTTTAAACCAACCCGTTAGACTATAGCCAGTGCCAAAGAGGGGTAAACAAGGTTACTAGAGGTCACTCCAATCATAGGTGTTATATTTGGAAAGTGACATTGGGTTAAAAAGGGTTAAAAGAACTTTTAAGTCATTATGAGCTAAAAATAGAAGTCAACAGTGGATTAGGGTTTCTGCAGTGATTTAGGGTTTTGGAAGTCAACAACTAATTAGGGTTTCAGAATGATTTAGGGTTTTGGAAATCAACAATGAATTAGAGTCTCAACATGATTTAGGGTTTTGGAAAGCTATAAAGGAAGGGTCAGCGACCTAATTCATCATTATGTAGATTATGACTTGTCATTGAGGAGAAGAGGCACATCTTAGGAGAGATAGTTCAGTGTATTCCAGGAGGAAAACACCAGTTGGTTGATTTCAGTGTTGAAAGACACACCCTAGTCATCGGGAAGATCATCCAGGTCTTCCATCATTCTTTATTGATTCCGCAGTGCTCCCATATTCCAGGTATTATCTTTTAGTTGCTTATTTGTATTACGGCTAAGATCCTTTTGTCTTTTGATCTAGCCGAGTGTTGTTATTTTATTCAGCCGCAGTTGCTTATTTTTCGGCTAAGATCCTTTGTATGTTGATCTAGTCGAGTATTGTCAACATTTCCTAGACTAGCTAAGTCAGGAACATTACAAATTATCATAACCTTTTTTTTTCCAGTGCTCATAGTCATGCTCATGCCAGAGAATAATTCCTTTAGTATTATTAGTTTCTTACCTAGGTCATAGGGACTCTTCTCCATAAGAGCAATATCATCAACATAAATAAGGAGGATAATGACTATACTAGCAAGAGTTGGGCCAACAAAACACAACCCGCATCCTCCAAACAATCTTCTAACTTATTAATATAAATGTAAAAAATGGTAGGGAATAGGGGGAAACCTTGCTTGACTCCTATATTATAGTTTAATATTTTTTCGACCAATCCTCAATGTTCCTAAACTTGGAAACAACTTTCTCATATAACCTTACTGCAACAACTCTTAACTCGAAAAGGAATTTAATCTCTTCTAATATATTCCAGAGGTTACTTTTGGGCATAGTGTCAAAAGTTTTTATAAAATCAAGGAAACAACAAAGGAGATCAGTTTTGTCATTATGAAACTCCTCTGCAATGATCCTAAATGTAATAAGGTGGTCGATAGTGGAATGGTATCCTCTAAACTGAGCTTGTCCTCTAGCTCTTTTTCCATGGCTTTCTATCCATGTATCGATCTTTTTTTCCAAAATATTTCCGTATAGCTTAGATAAAATGGGGCTAATCATAATGGTCCTATAATTAGAGAGATTTATTTTATCCATGCTTTTAAAAGTAGGTACAATGAGGCCGTGAGTCCAAGGTTTTGGGAAGCCTTTCTCAATAGATAAATTGAAGAGATTATGTATGTGAGGGATGAGGATAGGTCCTCCAATTTTTAATATTCAGCTTGATAACCTTCGATGTCCTTTGTTTTTCCTTTTGAGAGGCACTTAAACAAAAACTTAATGTCTTTTATATAAAACACTTCATCCCTTGTAGAGTTATTTGAGATGTTGTCCGTGACATTAGGGGATGCATACATATTTTTAAGGTAAAAATTCTAGTCCTATAAGAGAATCTTATTATTTTCTTTAGTTTAATAAGTTAGAATTTGCCTTTCTAATTTCTTAGGATCTATCTTAACTAAGTGCAAAAGCTTCTCGTGCTTTTTATTTATATAGTCTTTTTTTTTTCATTTAATTAATGTTTTGTATCTATTTATCTTATCATATTTTAAAGACGTATTGAAAACATCCCTAATGGATTTGATAAGAATTTTACATTCATTATCATACCAAGAGTTAATTCTATTGTTTTTTTCTAATATAACATCTCAATAGAGAAATTGTTAATTAAATTAGAGAGAATTGTTAATCGTTAACTTCAATATTGCTTTGATACTATATGAATTTTAAATCATTGCTTAAATATTTTAAGAAGAGATCACCTTTTTATTTGTTAAAAAGTATGTATTTTGGTTATCGGAGTGCTTCTATATAGCTTTTATGAATGGTAACGTTAATTTAACTATATTAATTAAATTAAATAAAAAAAATTATGTTATTTATTTTAAAAAAGAAATATTATTAATAATTATATAACATTTATGTGTTCAACAAAATACATAAATTGATCCTTCTCTTTATTTTTAACTAAGAAATTTATAATTTCACATTTGAAATTTTTTCTTATTACCTTTAAAAGCATACGTTTGCTCCAATATTTTGTAATTCACAACATGTCTTTATGTAAAGACATATGAATATATGCAATAAAGATACATATGCAATAAAGATTCTGAAAATTTGTACTTGTAAATGAACTTCTCAACTTCGTTTCGTTCAAGTAATTTCACACTGCAATTTCGAGGATTGAGAGATGCGATTTAACTTATTTCATATTCATTACGGGAAAAGATATATCAATGCATGTCTTATTATGAGGAAGATGATAACTTACTACACGACAGAGTATAAGAAAATTAAAGATCTTGATGGAAAAGGCAGAAGCTTCAATTGAATAACCCTGAAATAACCGTAATAAATACTCAAATGGTTTTAACAATGAGAATAGTTATGGCCTGAGTGCAATTCGATTGGCCTTATGATGGAATTCTAAAATAGTAAAAGCTGAAATAAAGCAGACCCCAACATTGATTAATACAAACCTGGACATATATAATAGTACTTTGAATATGTAGCAAATAATTTTCTTTCCATTAAACATTTGGCTTCCTTACATTATGCATGCATGTCAAAACAAAAAATGAGTGCTTTGCCACATCATTCATTTTATGGGAAAATGATGTCAATAATAATATGTTCAAATGTGTTCTATATTCTCAAATTGAAAAACGGCCAATACCGATGAACATCACATGCGAAATAAGTACTTTGACACATCATTCATTTTATGGGGAAAAAATGTTAATAATAATATGTTTAAATGTGTTCAATATTCTCAAATTGAAAAACAGCCAATACTAATGAACATCACATGCGAAAATATCAATAATTAAAAAATATATACAAACGGCAAACAAGAGGATTAAGGTGGAAGGCGGATGTTAGATATACATGTGAAATTGAACATTAATGCAATCCCACAACAATATCACAAATTGATAGTCCTCAACTAGAACAGTTGTGTCATGCCAAAACTATTGCCTGCCTATCCATATTGTTGTGAAGATCAGATCGACTCCTCATTCAATCGTGGGCAGAGCCCATGACCCATTCTTGGCCGGGTTATGCTTGGCCACTGTTAGCACACAATTCCAATATCTACTTTATATTTAAAAATGCAGAGTCAATGAGTGTAAGATAAGTGTAAGATGGCTTTAGACATAAAAACAAATCTAGCCAAATATACATGTGAGATGGCTTTACTAACCAAAAAAATTGAAGAAAATTGATAAATTTTATCAACCAACATTTAGAAACATGGAACAACTGCTTTGCATGCAACACACCTAGAAACATGGAACCACTGCTTTGCATGCAACACACCTGGAAACATTTTAGGAAAATACCATACAAAAAATTAATTGCCTGCAGTTCTAGGAGTCTCGCTCTCTACCTCCCAGATGGCATCTTTGTTTTTGGAATTAGTATAGATTAAGGTAAATAAACTTTCGGAGTCTTTCCACTCTCCTCGATAAATCCATGGGTCTTGCTACTCTATGTGTGGAAAGAAGCAAAGGAAAACAACATAAATAACACACAGACATGTTTTATTGCTCAATGATCAAAACAATTACATCTTCCTCGTATTTATAGAGGACATGGAAGGTTTTCGAGAGTCCAATGAGTTCTTAGAGCTAGAAACATATGGAAGCATCGTCAGTGGATTGTCAGTGGAGGAAGAGTCTGGAAGTTTAGTGGTGATTGGTAGAAATTAATGCTTCCAACACTCCCCCCTAATTTCTACTACTAATTACATCAATATTTACAATGCCTGATGCTTCTCTCAAATACTCAAATTGGTCTTGTGCTAAATCCTTTGTAAATATCTGTGCAAGTTGCTCCTTTGATCTGCGATGTTATAGGATGATTTCTCCATTGTTGACAAGTTCTCGAATGAAGTGATATCTAGTGTCAATATGTTTTGTCCTCTTGTGAAAAACATAATTCTTTGAAGTGCAATGGTGGAATTGTTGTCACAATAGATTGTAGTAGGCTCCTCTTGATTATGCATTAGATCCTTCAATATTATTTTCATCCAAACTGCTTGACATGTTGTTGATGTACATGCTACATACTCTGCTTCTGCTGATGAGATTGTCACTATTGGTTGTTTCTTTGATGCCTATGATACAACTCATATTCCAAGATGAAATGCATATCAAGATGTGCTCTTTATGTCATCAATACTCCTTGCAAAATCACTATCTGTGTATCCAACCAACTGTAAATTATTCGAAGTAGAATATAGTATGGCATGATTCATAGTTCTTGCAATGTATCTTAATAACCTTTTTCCTGCTTGCCAATGTGAATTATTTGGTGTGTCCATGAATCTAGAAGTCAGACTCACTCCATACATTATATCTGGCCTAGTCATTGTGAGATACATCAAACTTTCAACCAATTTTTTGAATATGGTTGAATCAAAATCCATCTCATTTTGTTCTCTACTTAGTTTTGTGTCAATTACCACAGGTGTAGAAATTGGACTCCCATTTATCATTCTAAACCTTTTTAAAACATCTTTTGCATATTTACTTTGGAAAATCAAAATGCCTTTTATCATTTTTTGTGACTTGAATTCCAAGAAAATAGATCATTAACCCTAAGTAAGTCATCTCAAATTCCTTCTTCATTGTTGATTTAAACATATCAATAGAGAGATTACTTGTATAGATCAAATCATCAACATATAGGCAATAAATCAAGATCTGACCTTGCTCATTGACTTTGTTGTATAGTGTAGGCTCACTAGTGGTTCTTATGAATCCATTTTTTTATCATGTATGAATATATCCTGTTATAACAAGCTCTTGGTGCTTGCTTCAATCCATAAAGTTCCTTCTTCAACCTATAAACCTTGTCATCTTATCCATTTACTTCATATCCTAGTGGTTTTTGCACATTGACTTCTTCTTCTAAATATCCATTCAAGAAGGTTGATTTGACATCCATTTGATAAACTTTACAAGTGTGTTGAGCTGCAATAGCTAGTACCATCCTAATTGTGTCAAGTCTTGCTATGGATGCAAATGCTTCATTGTAATCAATTCCATATTCTTGTGCAAATCCTTTAGCTACCAATCTTGCCTTATATTTTTCAACTTCTTCATTTGCCTTATATTTAGTTTTATACACCCATTTTACACCTATGCATGATTTCTCCTTAGGTAAATCAACTGGATCCCATATATCATTTTTCTTAATAGATTCCATTTCTTCATTCATTGCATTAATCCAATGTTCTTCCTTAATTGCATCTTCAAAGTATATAGGATCTTGAGTAAATAGAGAAAAAATAGATTGCAAATCTATCTTATCTCCTTGATCATATATTTCCTGCAAGATTCTAGTCTTTTTGCCTCTTAATCTTGATCTTAATTATTCAAGTGTAGGATTTGAGTCATAACTTACTTGTGTACTTGACGTTTCTCCTTTCTCAACTTGCCTTTGTGAGTTTTCTTCTTGTGTAATTCTTGATGGTATTCCTCCTTGCTCATTTGATTGTTCTCCTTGACCTTTTTCTCGTTGTTCTTCATATAGTATTGCTGTACTTGTAATTATCTTGTCTATATTGCCATCCCATGATTCTTCCTCCTTGAGTACAACATCTCTACTTACAATTACTTTCTTGGTTATAGGATTAAACAAATTATATGCCTTAGATTGTTCATCATAACCAATAAAAATGCATTTTTCACTTTTATCATGCAATTTACTCCTTGTTTGTTTAGGCACATGTGCATATGAAATGCAACCAAATACTTTAAAATGAGAAACACTATGATTCTTACCACTCCATGCTTGTTGAGGAATCATGTCCCTCACAATCTTTGTTGGACTCTTGTTCAATATATAACTGCACAAGCTACTACTTTAGCCCAATATTCATTAGTCTAGATTCTTGCCTTTCAACATGCTTCTTTCCATCTCCATTATTGTATGATTCTTTCGTTTTACAACACCATTTTGTTGAGACGTATATCTTGTAGTGAACTTCTTCTTTATTGCATGATACCTGAAATAATCCAAAAACTCATTTGACTTGTATTCTCCTCCTCTATATGATCTCAATATCTTAATGGATAAACCACTCTGTTTCTAAACCAATGCCTTGAATTCATTAAACTTGTCAAATATTTCAGATTTGTGTTTGAGGAAACAAACCCATTTTTTTCTACTATAATCATCAATGAATGTTAGAAAATATATTCTCCCCCCTAATGATGGTGTTTGCATTGGACCACATAAATCTGTATGCACAATTTCTAAGGGTGCCCAAGCTCTATATCACATTTCTTTTGGAAACATTTTCCTATTTTTCTTTCCCAAAATACAACTTTCACATGAACTTATTGGTGCTTGAATAGGTGGTAAACCTCTTACCATTTCATTTCTTTGCAATAAACACAATCCTTTAAAGTTTAGATGGCCATATCCATGCTTAATCTTGACTTGATGCCTTGAAACTTGCTCCAATCTTCTCCATCATTTCACTTTTCATGTGAAGTGGGAACATTTTTCTTTTTGTCATTTTAATCTTTGCAATCACCATTTTACTGGGAAGAATATGAAGTATAGTGCATACATTATTCTCAAAATTAACTCTATAACCCTTTTGAGTAAGTTGTCCTACACTTATAAGATTATGCTTCAAACCATGTACAAAATAAACATCAGGAATAGTTTTCTTTCTAGTCTTTATTATTACATTAATTGTGCCTTTTCCCATGAATTCTACATTATTATCATTACCCAATTTATTTTATGCTTTAATTGATGTATCCAAATCCTCAAACAACCCTTTATTTCCAATCATATGGTTACTACAGCCACTATCAAGAAACCAAATGCTACTTGCATTTTTTTGAGCTACATCACATGTAATAAACAATGTCTCAGAACTACTCTTAGAGAAATTTGTATTTTGCTTTCTCATATATGCTTGTTTCTTTTGGCATTCATTTGCAAAGTGATCATACTTCTTGCAGTAATAACACTGAATATCTTTGATTTGTCATACCTTTGAGATGCCTGATTGTTTTCCCTCGAGCTAAAATTTTGATTTATTCTTCCTCCTGGTCTTGATTCTTTCTTTCTTCTCTTTGAAAATTATTTATTCCTCTTCCTCTTCCTCTGAATCCTGAATTTCCTCTTCCTATGCATCTACCAAATGTCATTTTTGTTTTGAATGCATGCTCCAATGATGTATTATCATTCTTGTTCAACTTGTCTTCATAATTTTTCAAGGATCCAACTAACTCATCCATAGAATATGTAGTCAAATCTTTAGATTCTTCAATTACCACAACAATTGCATCAATTTTTCTAGGAAAACTTCTAAAACCATTTTCTACAACCTTCTGATCTGCCATCTCATCACCATTTTGTCTTATTTGATGAACCAAATCTGTAACATGATATGTAAACTGATCTATTGAATCCGAATCTTTCATTTGCAAGTTTTCAAATTCTCTTCTAAGTGCTTGGAGTTTGGAACTTTTTACCTTACTAGTGCCCTGATATGTTGTCTCTAGAATGTCTCATTCTTGCTTGGGTGTAGTGGCTGGTTTAATCCTTCCAACCATTGAATCGTCCAATGCTTGTCCAATCACCTTCCAACCATTGAATCGTCCAATGCTTGTCCAATTATTTGCAAAACCTTTTTATTCTTTTCCCTATTTTCATCAAGCTTTTGATTTTCATCAACACTCAAACTAGACTCATCTTGTGGTTCAATATAACCAATGATTACTATATCGAATAACTCGTATGAATCAAATGTTAATTTCATTCTAAATGCCCAATTATCATAAATTTTCCCAGCGAATATTGGAATAATAAGTTGTTGATACATTCCTGATGTCATTCTTTTTAAAAAAATCAAACACCAATTTTTTAATTTTTTTTTAGCAAAATAGACAAGAGATAGTAAAGGAGGGTGAGTGCTCTTTACAAATCTTTTTGGAATTTATCCCTGTATTCAATCACCCCAATCAACAATAGTTTTAACTATGGCTTCCCAATCCAGCTTCACTATATTATTGCAGCATTGAATGGAGGGCTTCGAGGGTTTGAGTCCCCCTTTTTCGACCTCAGCAATGACCCAGATAAAAATCACGTGGCTTCGGGGTTCGAACCTATGCCTTACACAGTGATAGAGATCTATTTTTCTATCAAGTCACCTCTTCACTATGGGGATAGTACACAGTATTCATTGCCGTCCCTGAAAGAACCAAACACAAAGTCTCCCAATAGATGCACCAGTCCTATGCAGATTCTACGTAGCCACACACTGGATGCTCCACCATAGAACCAGACTTCCACGCGCATGAAACAAACTCCATTTCACTTATACTTCACAAGAAATTTTTTAATTTACTTCGTTTAGTCTCTTCCTCACCCCTACACGACCTCCTTCACGAGTCGTTCATTTGGTTCTAGCGTTCTCCATTTTTTTTTTTCTCAGCTGGATTTTTCATTCACAAGGGCTCCTCTCTGCACTTGTGCTGCTAGCCCGAAAAACCCATCACCACAGACATCACTCATATCCATAATTGGACAACAATTCAAGCCTGGCAGAACTTTGCACAACGTACTCCTTTATGGCTCCACGGATCAATTATCACCCTCGTCTCTATGGCACACCATCCGCTTCTCCTCAACACAATGCACAGGAGGATTTTTTTCTCTGATACCACGATGTGTGGGAAGAAGCAAAAGAAAACACAGTAAATAACACACAGACATATTTTATTGCTTAATGATCAAAATAATTACACCTACCTCGTATTTATAGATGCCTCGTATTTATAGAGGCCATGGAAGGATCTCGAGACTCCAGAGAGTTCTCAGAGTGGGAAGCATCATCGGTGGATTGTCCGTGGAGGAAGAGTCTGAAAGTTTGGTAGTGTTTGGTAGAAATTAATAATTCGAACACTCTAATGGAGAATAATTTGTCGGGTGGTGCTACATTTGGCTGAGCTAAGGGCGCCTTTAGCTCCTGAGTGTGAGTTAACTATTTATATTGTACCTTGGAGTGAGTGTGTACATCTGTTATGAGTGGTGCAATACTCGGGAGTAGGTTTGTCCATCTTCCTATCATTTCCCTCTTCCTTGAGCCTATTTCTCAGAGATGTTGCTTAGAAAGAGAGGTTGAAGAATCAAGCCATTTATTCACTGAGGCAAGAATGAACTAGTCAATATCCGGCGGAGAAAGAGAGAGTACTTGTTGGCCACTACCCTTAGGAGATAGAATTAATGCATTCATTTAATTGTTCTGGAGTACATCTATTATATCTTTGTCCTAGTGAGGAGAATGAGAAGATCCAGTTCCATCAAGACTAGAATTTGATCCAGCAACAAATAAATAGGGAGAAATCCCACTTTATCACTTGGTATAAGGGTTGGGGATGTAATTTGTACCAAGTAAACTAAAGCACTAGTGAAAAACAATTGAGTTTAAGTAATATTATGTTATATTCGCATCAATGTGTGCTCCCAAATTTATTTAGCATAAGCTTGTGGTCCCATGGTTTGCGTTTTTTTAGATATTGTCTATCATGAGAAACTTTAAGATCTAATGGACTAATAGATTTTTTCTTTTTAGATATTCACTGTCATGGAGAAACTTTTAGGTATTTTCTTATAATATATTGTATCGCATAGATGATGGATACAATTTATTTAATGATAAGCCTATAAAAATGAGAAAAAACATTAGCAAAACAACATAATCCTCTTAGACAATCTTTTTCTAATTTATCTTAATAGTTTTCACTATTATTTAAACACTCATCTAAAAGAATATAGTATATTCTCAGTGCTTCCTATTGTATATCTATTTATCATAATGAGTTGTGTTTATTTTGATTAAAATTAGAAAAGGTAGGAAAATTTTCTACTCATAAGGTTGACTAGGTCAAGTGACCTTCATGTATATATATATAGATGAGATAGGCATAGTGTAGAGGGTTCTCGTGTTTTGATGTCATCTTTCTATTGTAATTTAGAGAAGAATAATTGGATGACTGTAATATTGGGTTGTGATTGAAATAACTATTATAATCGAAATGTTCCCCTGTTAAAAAATTTACTCCATTCCATTTTCATAAGTTGGTTTTCATTACAAAATACATAAAAAATCTTTAGTTGAATTCTTAATAGTCAATACATTTTGAACTTATATTTTTTATTTGGTTATTTCCTTGTTATTGGTATGGGTCAACCTTGCCATGTCTTGTTCTTTTGTTTTATTTAGTCTTTAAATAAATATATATTAACTCATGATCTTCTCCTCATAACATGGACTCTTTTTTCTTGATGATGAAGAAAATTAGTGTGGCTTGAAACATTGACTTAAAAACATAAAATGTGTTTTTTTGTTTTATTTTAGTCTTTAAATAAATATATATTAACTCATGATCTTCTCCTCATAACATGGACTCTTTTTTCATGATGATGAAGAAAATTAGTGTGGCTTGAAACATTGACTTAAAAACATAAAATGTGAGATACCCAAAAGAGATACATATGAAATAAAATCATACCACAAAATGTTGAGAAATAATATGGATGTTTCATCGAGAGAATACTCTAATAATGTATTATAGGAATGCACATTGCTCAAGTATTGTAGAGACTAGATCTTGTGTATTGCACTAATGCTCAAGTTGGAGAATCTTGGTCATATAAATTATGATTGGCTGGATGTCAATGTTTTCCTTCAAGATTGTTGAGGAAAACAATATATCCTCAAGCTCTTTGAGTTTGGGTTCAACAATAGGAATACAATTAGAACATTGGTGTATGGCCTCTTCTAAGGCTTGTGTTAGTCTTTATGCCTTCTTTATTTCCTCTCGTCTCTCCATTTGTTGGTTTATTTTTTCATCTATCTTGGTTCTTTTACTAGAAATGATACCATACTTTCTTAATGGTGCCATCATTGGAAATGGATACAATATTTTCCTATCAAGTCCCAATAGAAAGTTTTCAATAATAGTATATATGTAATATAGCCTTAAAATGATATTTGAACATTTTTCAATTCTATTTTTTTTTATTATGATTAGATATTAATGGTAAGTAAAATTGTGACCTTATATCACCTCTTAGTGAAGTGTTTCATAATATACAACAAAAAAATTTCTTGCGAACATATAAGTGGCCCAATAAAAAAGGAAAGTGATGGCAACCTTCCAGTAGACTAGTAAGAAGGAGAATGGAAGTTATCAGTTGATCCAAAATGCATCCAGAAAGGCCTAAAAATGAAATTTCTCGGAATCAGAAAAAAATAGTGCCATCGTATAGAGCTTGTCCTTCCAATTTTGGTGATATGTTTTTTTTTTTAAATGGACTTTGTATGACGAAGTTATGCCGATCTGAAAATTTTCGCAAACAGGGGAAAAAAGTCAAAGTAAACAGTTAGAGGTCGTACTTCCAACGTCAATAATACGTCAGCATGATGTGGCAGATGACATTAGCATGACGTCCTGATGACATCTCATTCTAACATAGTAGCTGATCTAGGGGATCAAATTTTGCTCAAAAATTCAAAGTGCTCGGAATCGTTTCAAATCGAACGAGAGCATAGGCCTCATCGTTACGAACCCAACACAACTCATTTGGGTTCAAATGAATGTCGAGAGCGAGAGATATCGCGTTCTGTTCAAATTGACAAACATGCAAAAAAGGGATGTTGACTGTACAGTACATACAGTCTGTACGTACGCTGACATGGCAGGCCATACGACATGTTGTAGACAGTTGTGTGGGAAGTTGGCATATGACGTGGCATGTTTGCAGCGAACGGGATGGCGACACGTGGTCCAATCAATGGCCACCACATGTCATATATACATTGGTTTAAAATTATGTTGTTGGCCGGAGTCGACCCCGCAACCTCCAGGCAGGGGGAAGAGACTTGGGAAGGGCCACCAACCAACGCGCCATTGTTTGGTCCTTGTTATATATATGGAAATATATTTATATATTTTTGCATATGTGGATAGTTGGGGCGTGACTGGGCTGGGGCTTAGACCCAGCCCCTGGTCGCATATTGCGTTAACATATGACCCATTGCTATACCATTTGGCGCATGTGCGGTTGCAGTTTGATTTGGTTTCAACGGTTATACAAACAACCCGCCACTTGTCCTTTAACCATTGGCTTGTGGAAACGGGGGCCTATGTTTGCACTTGCGCATGGTCATATGGGTCACACAACCATAGCCTTGGTGGTTAAGGGCTAGGTGCGCCTGTAATCGTCCTACAATTTGTACGGATTGCGCGGTTGCATCCAGTGCTAAGTTTTAATGCTTAAATATGCATGTGGGCTAGGTTGAGCCAACAAGGGTGCAATTTGTAGATGCAGAGACAACAAGTTTGAAGGGGGATTTCCAGGAAGCCTATCTTCTTAAATTTCTGGCCAAACGAGGTGCCGAAAAAGCCCAGCTAGGGGTTTTTGGACATTCTAAAGCCATTGGAGTAGTCTATTTTGCATTCGGATCATTGTAAAGAACATTTTTGAGCACTTTGAGAAAATAATACAAATGATCCATTGGAAGCTGGACCAGGAGATGTAACCCAAGAGAGGGGTGAACTCCTTTATCATTTGTTGTGTTATGTTTTTTCTATTCACTGTTATTGTTGATTTTTATATGCATATTGAATGAGTAAATTCTATTTAAGTTGTGTTGCAAATTTGCTCCATTTGCATTTTAATACATAAAATTTAACTTGAAAATATTTTCAAGAATACAAGTCTTCTTCATTTTTAGATAAAGTTGGTATCAGAGCATAGGTTTTTGAAGACTTGATTATTTGCAAGTGTTTTTTTTTCTGATGCTCACAAGGTTGAAAATCACAAGAGGAGAAGGTCAAATTGTAGAGCCAAGTTCTCATCCTTCAAGGAGGAAGCTTATATCATCACCACAAGTTTCAAGGAGGCATTCACCAAGTATGGCTCATGAGGGGTGTCATGAACATATTCTTGCAGAAGATGAAGATCTCAAAAAGGATGTCATGGAAATGAGAGAGATGATGAAAATCTTGATGGAAAGGAATATAGGATTGCAAGGTGAAGGCTCCAACCCTTCAAAGCACAAGGGAGACAGTGGTGATAAAACTCCAAATGGAAATGGAGGGAATGGTGCTTCTCCACCACCCTCACCTCCATCTTCTTCTTCTTCTACCAATTCAAGACCTCTTCCAAATTCTCTAAAAGGACATGGTAAAATGCCTTCACAAATTCCTTCATTAAAGCTTGATATTAAATTCGAATTGCCAATGTACAATGGAGAAGTAAATGCTGAGAAATTAGATAATTGGATTCGTCAGATTAAGGTGTATTGTAGGATACAAAAAAATCAATATGATGAAACTAAGATTCAGCTTGCTTCTTTAAGATTGGATAGTGTAGCACTCATTTGGTGGGAATCCAAGACTCGGGAGGACATGAAGAAACATGGTAAAATTTTAACCTCTTG